>OY757012.1:63313868-63523868 GCA_963580285.1 Lucinisca nassula
GTTTGCCCAATATAAGCCTATGTAAACCCAGTGGGCCCGGGGCGGAGCTGTTTTTGGCACAAGGGCTATAATTTGAACAATCTTGGTAGAGGTCCACTAGATGAAGCTTCACACCAAATATCAAAGACCTGGGTCTTCTGGTTTCAGACAAGAAGATTTTTAAAGGTTTTCCATATATAAGCCTATATAAAACCAGTGGGCCCCGGGGCGGAGCTTTTTTTGGCACCAGGGCTATAATTTGAACAATCTTCATAGCGGTCCACTAGACGAAACTACATACCAAATATCAAAGACCTGGGCCTTCTGGTTTCAGACTAGAAGATTTTTAAAGGTTTTCCCTATATAAGCCTATGTAAAACCACTGGGCCCCGGGGCGGGGCCGTTTTTGGCCCCAGGGCTATTAATCCATCCACTGGTTAAGCAGGAGAAGCTCTGGTCGCCATTTTGTTCCCCCGGACGGAACTGTATGAGCAATTTTGGTAGAGGGTCACCAAACGAACATTCCTGTGAAATAATTTCAAAATCCATCCCCTGGTTAAGGAGAAGAAGTCATTTAAACATTTTTCTATTTTTAGATCTGGCGGCCATTTTGTTCACCTGAGCAGAACGGTATGAGCAATTTTGGTAGAGGTTCACCAAAGGAACATTCCGGTGAAATAATTTCAAAATCCATCCACTGGTTAAGGAGAAGAAGTCGTTTAAAGGTTTTTCTATTTTTACCTCTGGTGGCCATTTTGTTCACCCGTGCAGAACAGTTTGAGCAATTTTGGTAGAGGGTCACCCAAGGAACATTGCAGTGAAATAATTTCAAAATCCATCCACTGGTTAAGGAGAAAAAGTCATTTAAAGGTTATTCTATTTTTAGCTCTGGTGGCCATCTTGTTCACTGGAGCGGAACGGTTTGAGCAATTTTGGTAGAGGGTCACCCAAGGAACATTCGTGTGAAGTATTTTCAAAATTCATCCACTAGTTAAGGAGAAGAAGTTGTTTAAAGGTTTTTCTATTTTTAGCTCTGGTGGCCGAGCGGAACGGTTTGAGCAATTTTGGTAGAGGGTCTTCCAAGGAACATTTCTGTGAAGTAATTTCGAAATCAATCCACTGGTTAAGGAATAGAAGTCCTTCAAAGGATTTTCTATTTTTAGCTCTGGTGGCCATTTTGTTCATCCGAGCGGAATGGTTTGAGCAATTTTAGTAGAGGGGCACCCAAGAAACATTCCTGTGCAATAATGTCAAAATCCATCCACTGGTTAAGGAGAAGAAGTCGTTTAAAGGTTTTTCTATTTTTAGCTCTGGCGGCCATTTTATTCACCCCAGCAGAACGGTTTGAGCAATTTTGGTAGAAGGTCATCCATGGAACATTCCTGTGAAATAATTTCAAAATCCATCCACTGGTTAAGCAGGAGAAGTCGTTTAAAGGTTTTTTATATTTAGCTCTGGCGGCTTTCTTGTTCACCCGAGCGGAAAAGTTTGAGCAACTTTGGAAGACGATCACCCAAGGAGCATTCCTGTGAAATTAGATCAAAATCTGTCCGGCAGTTTTGAGGAAGAAGTTGTTTAAAGCAAAAGTTGACGACGGACGCACGCACAGACGAAGGACAAAGACCGATCCCAAAAGCTCACCTTGAGCACTTCATGCTCAGGTGAGCTAAAAATCCTCTACTTCTCCTTATCTGGAGCTCTGTAGCCCTCAGGGGCTGGTCAGCTAACCTGAGTATGCTTTGTTCTCCCCAGACCGTGCCCTAAGCAACTGAAAAATAAAAAATCTTCTATATCACTTAAATATTTTTTTAGTTTACTTTAGCATGTTTAGGCATTTAATCTGCAATATTTAAGTCACTTACGAGGACTGTTCAAATATGAATGCAACTAAGCACATACAAATGATTCTGTGATAGATTTCAATGAAAAATTTATTTTGTCCCCTCAAAGTATTCCCCTTTAACAGATACACAAACTTTAAGTCTTCTGATCCAATCATTGAATGCATTTTGGCAGTCTTTTCGAGGTATACTATGAAGGCACTGGAATATTGCAGAACCGAGGTGTTTGCGCTGTACAAATTATCAACCAGAATGGTTTTTTTTCAGCCGCAGAAACAAAACAAAGTAACACGGGGCAAGGTCAGGGGAATACGGGGGGTAGGGGGGTGGAGGGGGGACGCATTGTCATGTAGCAATCTGACATTGGCCAAACCAGTTGCGGGTCTTCGTTCTTTGAAATATTTCTTCACTTTTCGAAGAACTTTATTCTTGTAAAACTTTGCATTTACAGATTTGCCTTTAGGCACAGCAACCTGAATAGCAGGGCCCTGATTTGAAAAGAATATGACATACATTACCTTCTTGACGCTCATGGTTCGCTTTGCAATGCATGGTCTTTTGCAATACTTTGTTGCCCATATTTTGTTCTGAATCTTTCGTTTTGGCTCAAAAAAGTGAACCCATGTCTCGTCACCTGTGACGACATTAGCGAAAGACCGTGCATTGTAATTTGGAAACTTTTTAAGCAACTTCTTGGTGCACTGAACACGTGTCTTTTTCTCTCATCTGTCAACAGATGGGGAATCCATCTAGCACAGATCTTTCTCATTTTCAAATCCCGTTTCAGAATTGTATGAGCTGCTCCTAATGAGATGCCAACCATACTCGCTATTTGCCTAGTGGTGTATCGTGCATCGGTAGCAACTATTTCTTTCACTCTAGCAACCATCTTGGCAGATGTTGCTCTTTTCGGCCGACAATCATGTGGTGCATCTTCTGTTGAGCCTAGCCCACAGCTGAATTTCTTACACCAACGAAAAACTGTCGGAAAAGACATTTCATTATGCCCATACACCGAACATATTTCATCAAAAATGTCTTTGCACCGTATACCAAGAATACAATGATTCTTAGTATAGGACCGTATTTCAACGGCGTACTCTGACCTTCTTCCAACCATGTTTTGTATACAAGAGTAGACAGTGTTTATCGAACGATATACATGGCTAAAGTGCACAGATTTTAACAGGTTTGGTATCAATGTATAGGTAAAATATTTTTCTACGCTGTCATATTCATTTTCAGGTGATTTTTGCATTAGTGCATGAGAAAACATTCTACTTGCATTCATATTTGAACAGTCCTCGTACTAGGAGCTTAGTTTTCCAACAACAAATTCCATATAGTACTTTATTCCCAACTTTTCTAGGACACCATACAGCCAATTTGCTTAATGATGTTTGTCATACTGATCAGCTTTTTAAAAATAATACACCTGTATTTTAGATGATTTACAGTTACTAGGTCATATGATGGTCACGTGACTTTACTGTCTGCACGAGCGGTTAACTGCCATATTTAAACAAGATAATGTAAATAAATAGGACTTTTTGCAATGAAAGTACATGTATTTTCACATATACATATTTAAAGAAAAAAAATACTTTTATCACACGTGACAACAAGAATGAGTATGAGAAGCCCCTTTTACTGGTTTCTGTCACTTTTTTTACTGCTATGAGTTACCGTGACTGGCATTAGAAAAATATTCAACCCAACATATTCGCGAAACTTGCATCCACCAGCAACAACAGCATGCAAAAATAAAAAGCACAAGCTGACAAGAAAGCACAGTCTGATGAGAATAAGCCATAAATAAACAAGAGCATCGGTGAAACCGAGGGATGCTCCCCGAAGATGCGCAGTAGTAGGAGGGTTATTTTAGTGAAATGAGCCTATACACTTTGAAGTTTGATAAGATTTGTTTGAAGACAAAGGTTATGGGTACTCGTTAGATCCGTCTGAATGAGGAGGTTCTAATGAGTACCCTCAGCTGATGTTTGGAGTACGAATAAAGAAACTAGGTAGTGATTTTCAACAAAGAATGCAAAAAAAGAGAAATGTAAGGCCCCTTCCCTGCAAGGAACTGTAAATCTTAAACCATAAGGCTAAGAAACTCAATTTTGTGTTCCCTAGTAAGTGATTTTCAATGGAAAATGTCACAAGGAATACACATGTGAAACATGAAAGCCCTATCACCCATGGTTATGAAATAACAGGAGATATTTTTTTGAAAAAGGGGAGATGATTAGTGAAAATAAGCAATATAGTAATGACCCTTTGTCAGAATGTAGGTTTGTGTAATGTAAGTATGTGTGTGAAGTTTCATGAGAGTAGGACAAATACTTTTAAAATTTTGACCGGAGTTTAAGTTGTTTGGGTATGGCCTGACAAACACACACCCAAATGCAATTTGTCAGGATGTAGGTCTTGTGATAGTAATTATGTGTGTGATGTTTCATGAGAGTAGACAAAATACTTTTGAAAGTATCACCGAGGTTAAGGTTTTTGGTTTAGGTGTGACAAACACACGAGTTATTCTCCTTTGTCAGAATGTAGGTCTTGTGATGGTAAGTATGTGTGTGAAGTTTCATAAGAGTAGGGCCAGGTTAAGGCGTGACAAACACGAGTTTCGTGGCGTCTGATCTGGGCCTGCACTGTTTGCCACTTACCCCTTTTGGGGTTTCCGGTACCAAATGGGTTTAACCTAAAGTCTAAGAATTCCCTAGTTAGTGATTTTCAACAAAGACTGCAAAAATAAGAAGAAATGTAAGGCCCCTTCTGTGCAAGGGCATGTAAATCTTAAACCATAAGACAAAGAAACTCAGTTTTGTGTTCCCTAGTAAGTGATTTTCAATGAAGAATGTCGCAAGGAATACATATGTGAAATATGAAAGCCCTATTACCCATGGTTATGAAACAACAGGAGATATTTTTTTTAAAAAGGGGACATAATTCAGTGAAAATAAGCAACATAATTATGGCCCTTTGTCAGAATGTAGGTTTTGTGATGGTAAGTATGTGTGTGAAGTTTCATGAGAGTAGGATAAATACTTTTAAAATTTTGACCGAGTTTAAGTTGTTTGGTTATGGCCTGACAAACACACACCGAAAAGCAATATAGTTATGGCCCTTTGTCAGAATGTAGGTCTGGTGATAGTAAGTAAGTGTATGCAGTTTCATGATAGTAGGGCAAATACTTTTGAAGTTATGACCGAGGTTAAGTTTTTTTGGTTAAGTCGAGACAAACACACGGACAAAAGCAATATGGTTTGTCAGAATGTAGATCTTGTGATTGTTAGTATGAGTGTGTGAAGTTTCATGGGAGTAGGGATAATACTTTTGAAGTTACAACCGGATAAATGTTTTGGTTTAGATTTGAAACTGACTGACAAGGAGATTACTATAGGGCAAAATACTGTGTGGGGCCCTAATTAAGAAGGGAAGTAACTCCGTAAATACTGTTGGTACGGTTATGCTTCTTGCATTCTGCGATTTCTCTCATAGCCCCATATCAGTGTATCAAGTTTCACTAAATTACCTTTAAAACTTTTAGAGATATGCTCCGGACAAGCTTAATATAGCAAAAACTAAAAAGGGAAATAACTCTGTAATTACTTGTGATAGAGTTACAGTTCTTGCACTCTGCACTTCCTCTGATGGCCATCTATCAATGTATCAAGTTTCACTTAAATCCCTTTTATACTTTCAGAGATATGCTCCGGACAATCTTTTCATTGAAATAGTTAAGAAGGGAAGTAACTCCATAAATACGGTTCTTGTATTTTATGATTCCCCTCATCGCCCTCTATCAGTATATCAAGTTTCACTTAAATACCTTTAATACTTTTAGAGATATAGAGCGTGACGGACGGACGAAAGGACGGACGGACGGACCGACGGACGGACGGACAAAGCGGCGACTATATGGCTCCCCCTTCGGGGAGCATAATAAAAATTAAATACAGACAGGATGTAAGAAAATTTACCAAATAAAAACAAGATGTGGCAGAAAGTCTGTGTTTACCTTTCCATCCCTTAACAAATCCTACAATTACAAAACATGCCAATGAAAATGAGCTTGCACTCTCTATTTATTATATTCTTCAAATACCGCACAGTCAACGCATAACATCATGCATGAAGCTAACTTAAGAGGAATGGGAACCTGGCAGATTTTTCAGCCATTTTTCTAAGGGAGACAACTTTCTGGACTTCCTGTTTGCTTTTCTATAAGCCCTGTCCCACTGAAAAAGGGATTTACTCTTAAAGGAAAGAATTTGCTCCTCAGGAGCAAATTCTTTCCTTTAAGAGTTGACCCCTATTGATATGAGAGACAAAATACTTTTGCAGGAGTTACCTCCCCTGAATGTGTATCCATTACCCTTAAGATCTGTGAGTTTCAAAGGCTCTGGTGATACTGAGCTTATGAGCAGGATTGCCGGAGTCTTTGCTGGTTATCATGCAACGGAATGGAGATCAGCAATGGCTCAGGCGATTGTTTGTTTGATTTGAGGTTTTGTGCGACTTTTATCCGACATTGAGGTGAAATGACATCTCAAGCCCTTTCACCCAATGAAACCAATAGGGTTTAAAAGCATGGATGGACCGACTTGCACCACTTTGCCTGGGCAGACTTAGATCCTCTAAGTGGTTTACCAGTACTCGTGTGCTGTCAAGTTCAGCTCTGCGTGGAAGCATCATGCAGCCCATCTATTTCTTCAAGCCTCAATGGTCGGGGGGGGGGGGGGGGTTGATCCCTCCGACAATACAGAACTGACTTGTATGTCACTACCTGAGCACCTTGATCCCTTTGACATTGAGGGTCAGGTCCGGGTGCACCAGACAAACAGGCTCAGTCTAAGTGCCATTGACTCTACATAAATGATTCTGCAAAATGATGATCTGAATTTGCACTGGCAGAATTAAACTTTTATATACCAGTACAATAAAGAAAATCAAAGGGAAAAAAAAATCAGTCAAAGGCTATGTCGTGTCTGTGCAGACACAAAGTCAGTGAACTATGAAATGTAGATCAAGATCAAACATGGATGCTTGCATTACAGTTGCCATCACTAGGTGCAAATTTGTACCAAGAATCATTAATAAAGCTCTAATAGCTATTATTCTTGAGAAAAGGACTTGAACATAAGGGTAGAGCAATAAATCACAGTTAGTGAAAACAAGAGCACCGCATATGGGTGCCAACGCTCGACTGCAAAAATTCTATGTCGAAAAAGGGGCATAACTGTGCCAAAAATATTTTGAGGGTATGAGTTCCCCTTTTCATAATGAGCAACTAGTCCGAGTTTCAAGTAAATATGTTCAGTAAGGGCAGAGATATTACAAAATATCCAAGTTTTTGCACAACGATGACGTCGATGCAGAAGACGACGACGTAGATGATGCCAGAGCTATGACATTACTTCGTTATTTTCTTTGAAAACAGCCGAGCTAAAAATGTAGGTCAAGGTCAACTATGGACGCTTGCATTAAAGTTGCCATCCCTAGATGCAAGTCTGTACGATGTACCATTAACGAAGCTCTTCAGAAATGGACTTGAACATAAGGTGGAACACTGGGGTGGTTGCAAATGCTGACTGCCTGACAAACATATGGAAGAATGCATTGAAATCCGACTCCTAAAAAAACAGGAATGACAAAAACATCTTTCTCTAAGACATGACTACATGTACTCTTAAAGCAAAGAATTTCCTCACAAGGCCAAAACAAACTATATGTGTGGTTCCTATTACATGGTTTTCAAAAATAGGGTAGGTAGGTAGGAAAATTATTTTATTTTTTATTTTTATTTTTTTTTCTCACCTTCTATACTATGCTACACACTGCACTTATTTTTGTTATATTGTTTTGCTTCTGTTGTATAATTGTACTTGAAAACATTGTAAACAAATAAAAGTATAATAAATATTGCTTAGTTTTCATCCATATTGTCCTAATTGTTACAAAAATAAGGGTTTTCTTCAGCCAGAACAAAGTATTTTGATTGGACATCCTGTGTATGTGTTCGCCTTTTACAAAAGGTCAGCCTTTGGGACTTGCTGTTCTAGTGAAGGTTGCTTTCTCTTGAATAGTGTTGTAACTGTTATTGTACGTTATATACATTGAAGATAAATGTAAAAGTTCAAAAGATCAAGATGAAATGACAGAGTAAACGGATATCAGAAAGTTTCTTATAACGGCTTAATGCTGCAAATTAAACATCCACCAATTAGCACCAGCAGAAACTATTTTATTTATAGTCTTTTCAAATCGTAGTCCTTGTTCCATTTGTATCTGTCTTACTTGGTCCTAAAGCTGAACATGATAGATAGATAGATAGATAGATAGATAGATAGAGAGAGAGAGAGAGAGAGAGAGAGAGAGAGAGAGAGAGAGAGAGAGAGAGAGATAGATCTCACAATGATTCTGAAAACAGGAGTCCAAAATCCTTCATTTTGAAAAGTTAAGTTCCTGATCTTGATTGTACAAAAAACATAAACATTTCTACACACGTGTACACTACATCATAGTTGCATGTTTCCCTAACTGCCTCTTTCATGACTCTAATCCAAACTTGTACAGTGTGGAAACTCAATAGAACCATGCCATTGAGGTGGTTGTAATAAGAAACCACAACGTACATGTATGTTCTGGAGCTGAGATTGGGAAAAATATATCCCCAGTTAAGTCTGCTTTCCCCTTTAACTAGGGGCATGCAAGGGTGAGCAGGGATAAATAAGTTCTGAATAGTTAGATCCTCCGGAAGAAAAGAATACACCAAATAAACGAAAATAGCAGACTCGGTTTTATTGAGTCTGTTCATCTCAATGTCGGGTAAAAGTCCTACAACATTGGAAGCAATGTCTCCAAAATGACCTTTTCAGTGTTGACGGGAACGTTAAACCTCAAATCAAATGACCAAAATATAACAACGTCATGCCTGTTTAAAGAATGGAGAAAATGGATATTTTAGACACTTTTTAGCAATAGATTGTTGCCTGTTTGATGGTTTACCGCTAATCCCGCTGTTTATTGTTCCAAATTATCTCACTTTAAGATTTGATGACCAGTGTACATGTAAGTGATACCAATTAAACGATTAGGTGTGAAAATTTACCTGACCAGTGTTATCATGTGCATATGCGGCCAGTCTGATCGGCGAGTGTCTAAACTTTCCGAGAAATGAAACCTTGTGAACAATAAACTCAGATCAGACTGTGCAGAACTTCAAGCTGATCTGAGTCTTTTCTGTGTGCGCATACGCATTCAGTGCATTTCGCGGAAAGCATTTCTGATGTCACCACCATATGACACCCTAGCTCATTAACTACCGTCTTTATCGGACATATATTACAACAGGTTAAACTGCTTCCTGCACTCACGAAAAAAAATCTTTTAACGTAAGATCAGCCTGCACATCGAGCTTTTCGTTAGCTGCTCTCTGCATATCGCAGAAGCCATACTACAACAGGTTTGAACAAAGAGCTAAGACTGATAAGACTGCGCAGGCTGATCTGTGACTTCACCTGTCGCACAGTTTACTGTCATGTTTTCCAAAAATTGGATGCGAAGACCGTGTGTGCAAACTATCGATGACATGTTATTGAAAAACGTGGGAAAAATTCAGACTGCAACAAATGCACGTTCAAAATGACGGCGGGAAATTAAGCGCGGCATGACAAAAACTATATGTGTGTGACCAGCGAAGACTACGATCAGCCTGCGCATCTGAAGAGGCTTAGCTTTCTGTTCATGGAGAACGTGAAAATACTTGAGAGGTTTACACAAGCCGTCTGCATTATTTATGTTTGTTGAAGCGTGCACACTTGTCTGATTATCGCTACAGGTGGTAAAACATAATTTGGATAATTTTTATTGTCACAAAAGTAATATGATTATTGCGAGGGATCATACCGTCACGGTCTGCATACCGCAATAAATGTGCGCCATTGTCCTTTTTTATGCGTCCGAGACATGGGTTTATGCATCTTGCGCTTCCGAAAACAAATTGCATTCAAAATTTGCGGGTTCCGACCGCTTCCTAATTTTGCCTCTCTTACCGGTCCATGGAAAATACCTGTCGATCACAGGAGACAACAGACGTTTTACCCTCTGGTAGTAGTTTTTTTTCTTATTTATTTTGTTTCCGGTGGTGGTTCTATTGGCTTGCATGAACGGTCTTGAATGTGCTTAGTACTGGAGATTTTGGATTATAATTATGGGTTACTTCAAAGCGTCGGCTTCTTCAGAAGTAGCCACGTGCCATATCCCTGACCCATTTGAACTGTAACTGGCTAATTGTTATTGATTAGCACGGGCCATGCACTTACCGTTATGTGGCAGCTCGCGGCAATTGATAAAAAACAGCTTATAAATAGCGATGCTTACGATATGCATTGTTTTTCTAGGCTCACAGTTATTTAGAGACAAACACGGATGTTTTTGATGTTTTTTTGTTGTTGTTTTTTGGCAGACGCACACCATTTTCATGCGTTAATACGACCAGATTGTCCTTTAATGAAAGCGCTTTTTAATGAATATGTACTAAAATACTTTAACCATGAAAAATTCAAAGACCGTTTTTGCACATAAAATGTTTGGAATATTCATGATAGAAAAATAATTAGGGTCGGCGGGAAAAAGCTAGGCACGGTCGGGTAACCGGAACCACACATATATTTTGTTTTGGCCCAATGGGCAGCAAAACCAGAGTTTATTAATATTCACATCTGCCAAAAAAAATAATCAAAATTATGTACATTGTTAAAGTTGTTTGTTTCTTTGAATTGGAGTTTAACAGCCCAGTCAACAATATTTTAGGTCATTTTTTAGTTGATCAGTTTACCTATCCACACTTTTCCTGGGCAGGCTTATACGTAAGCGGTTAACCAGTACAGTACACATTCTTTCACTAGAAACTGACAACTTTCCTTCTTGAATCAGGGGGAGAGAATGACTGTAGAATGAATGTTGCCAAGCATGGCAGGTATCAAACCGGCGTCCTCCTGATCACCAGTCAGACACGCATCTGACTGAGTTACCTAGGCCGACTGCAACAGTCATTTAGATTCTAACATGATACATAAAAGCAATCCATCTTCCCATTCAATACCATTAAGTTAAATCATGTACACCATAAACTATGTGTAAGATACTATCATGACAGAAATTCAAAAGAACACTTTGCAAAGGTGTCCTAGTTTTTGATTCCTAGACCTAACCTAGGGTATGTACCCAGGGGTCCACACTCAGGGAATCTAGGCATCCATTTTCCATATATGAAAGCTTTCCGACTTGTAATTGCTGAGATATAAGAATCTTAACCCTTCTCTTGCTGAATATTCAGTTTAGCCACACCCATTTCTGATTTTGAACCAATCAGATTACTTGATGTAATTTATTCTTACAAATTCATAAATTAAATGTCAAACAGTGTAGATCCTGATCAGATGGCTGATCTGGATCTGCACTGTTTGCAAAGAAAAGGGTTGTCGTGAACAGCAGGATAAGAGTTAACTTACCACAGCATAAGAACACTTTACAAAGAGGTCCAGTATTTTGACTCCTAAACCCAGCCCCACACATGAACCAATGAGTCAGTACTAGAGAATCTCATAAGACCCTCCCAGGCACAAACGTTCTAAATATGAGCGCTTCCGATATATGTCTGTTGTGTGTGATGGGAACACATGTACCGCTTACAGAAACTCTAAAAAAGCTAACATTATAGGGAAAGGACACATTTGATAGAAGAAAATGAACAGAACTACATCCCACGTCATCAAATGTGCTACATTAGCATCATACAGTACCAGAATTCTTTTGGCAATGCAGTTTCCTATAGCTGCTATAGTGAAAACATTAATGTCATGTTAGGATGAATGTTAAACAAGAGGTTCTATTCATAGTGGAAACATTTGGTCCTGGGAGCTTTCTACAGAGCAGACCTTGTTGACAGAGAGGCTCAGTTTTACAGAACAGCCAAAAATGAAATCATTGAATTGTCTCCCTTGTAAAAATGGAGAAAATACAGTAAAATGCCTATATTAAGACCACCTTTGGGACTGTTCAAAAGTGGTCTTAAAGACCACTTTTGAACAGTCCCAAAAGTGGTCTGTTATTCCAGGATGCTAAGAAGGAAGAAAATTAGAAACTTTTAAATATTTTAACGAATAAGTCTGAATTTAAGCTCGTCTTGATCTTAATAGCGGAATTTTACTGCATAACCATAACACACCCATGCGACATAGTGCATTTTTCACATCTCCAAGATGGCAACTTTTCTGATGAAAATCCATGACATTTTTCTTATTTTTACCGCAAACATAGGTTATGGATGCTCGTTAGACCCGCCTCAATGTCTTGGAGCAGAAATAAGAAAAATAATGTATACCCCCGTAAACCCCAGTAAACCCCAGTTTTCTCTATATAAACAGGGTTTAGGGGGGAGTGTTCATTTCACGGATTTGTTCACGTGATGTATGTCAAGTAGATCTACTTACGACAACAGTATTCAATAACTCCTCATATCTTTTTGGTGATTCACCTTCCAACAAGTCCACCACTGCTTTGGCTATTTTCTCCTTAGCATTCTCAAAGTTCTCTCCCCTGGCATCAACCATCTTGACCTGAGCAAAAGCTGCTGGAATTTCCTCTATGTCGCTTATGCAGACAGGAATGAACTGCATGTTTTCATCCTAATAAGACATGAGTCAGACAATAAAAATTATGTCTTTAACCCTTTTTGAACCAAATGGAATCTTCCTCCTTATTTATAGCACGAGTCCATTTCAAAATTTAGGGGTGTCAGGTTGTGTTTTCTTCAAAATTGATTAGGAAAATGGCTGAACTTTTTGCAAACAGTGTAGGCCCTGAACAGACCCCGCATTCAGTGCCACAGTACCCGTTTAGGGGTTTCCAGTCTGAAATGGGTCAACATATCTTCAATTAATTATCACACAAAACCATTTCTTGGGGGTTCTAAGTATCTTCTTTTGTGAAGAAAACAGAATTTACTCCGGTACACAGTGTCTAAAAAACAAACTTGACTGCTTACACGCATGTCATTTAAAGGGAAGCTATCCATCAGGTGTTTGCAAAATACTATAATCCCAACTGCATGCTAACCATCATTATTTTTTGTTTGTTTTGGAGTTTAATGGCCCAGTCAACACTATTTAGGTCAAACTGGGTCAGTCAGTTTCCTCTACAACTATTTTGCTGGGCATATATATGCCTGTTAAATATTTGTGAAATTTATGATTTGTTTGTTTGTATTGAGGTTTTATAGCCCAGTCAACACTATTTAGGTCATTTTTGAGCCAGTCAGTTTACCTATCCACACTTTTCCTGGGCAGGCTTTTACGTAAGCGGTTAACCAGTGCAGTGCACATTCCTTTGCCAGAAACTGACAACTGCCCTTCTTGAATCAGCGGAAGGGAGAGAAAAGATTTCATGATTAATCTCCACGAAAGAAAGTTGCCGGTGAACTTTATGAAATTTCACAAAATCTCCATAGTGATTCCAAAGTGTCTGGTGTGGTAATTTTTATAAGCTTAGCTCAAGTGGCTCTTGAGCTTTTTTTGGACAGGAAGTGCCAATTGGACTGACAGGACAGAATCAAAACCAATCTCCTCAAAAACTGTCTATGTTTAATTCTTATCATGCTGAATAAATTAGTTTAAGGGGAATGGGAACACCTTCAGGGGAGGCAACTCCTGCAAAATTATTTTTGTCTCCTGTGTCAATAAGGGTCAACTCTTAAAGGAATGAAATTTGCTCCTGAGGAGTAAATTCTTTCCTTTAAGAGTAGACCCCTTTTTCAGCGGGACAGGGCTTATAGAAAAACAAACGGGAAGTTCCGAAAGTTGTCTCCCTTTGAAAAATGGCGAAAAAATCTGCCAGGTGTTCCAATTCCCCTTAAACAGAGGATCTTACATGAGTGCTCATGCATTATTGAATTTATTTAACGAGTTGAGGAAAAGGGATAAAATGCGAGGCTTTCCCTTTTCCTCAACGAGTTTAATAAATTCAATAATACATGAGCCCGAATGCAAGATTCTATTTATCATATGACATTTAAAACGCATTTTATTCACGATCGTTTACAAAGATGTCAATATTCCGCCATTAATAAACGCGAGGTCGTTAAGGACATCGTACATGTAACGTTACGGGACATATCTAGCTAATTTGCATATTTAATCCACTAGTGGATTATCGAAAATATTACATGGCGTTATTACACTCTCAGACGCAATGTCATATGATAAACATATTTATTCTGAAGTAACAAATTAACATACACATAATATGACAGGATTTGGACAGAAGCAAAAATGCTTATAGAGTCCATTTGAATAAATTGGTTCTGCCACACCCATTTCAGACTATCAACCAATCAAATTACTTTATATAATGTATCCATTCAATTCAAGTACAAAATGACAGTGTAGATCCTGATCAGATGGCCATCTGACCTGGAACTACACTGTTTGCAAAGGTAATATTTGTGATGTTCAGCAGGATAAGGGGTAAAGTTTATTTTATTCTGATTACATGTTAATACTAATGTATTTTAGTTTTGATTGCGATGGAAGCATCAAGCTTATTTAACAGCTGTCGAAAACTTATTCGGGATGTTTTCACGCGTGCGAGAGAGATGCAGTGACTATTACACCACTGCTACACAATAACACCTGGGTGGAGTGAGACAGTGTCATTACTTGTCTTGTCCAAGGACACACCTCGATACTGGGTGCCGGATTCGAACGCACAACCTCTCGATCATGAGTTCAATGCGTTAACCACTGCGCTATTGAGGCTGATTATATGGAAAGCTCAAGCAAACTTATTTAAGTGTTCTCAAAGGTATGAATGTTGGCATCATGTGATCTTAAATGGTGGAGGAAGCAAGAGTACCCAGAGAAAACCACTGACCTTGGACAGGCACCCACCACCTTGCCACATGCAAACCTTAAATCAAACCCCGGGTCTGAAGTTAGAAATCTTTTTCCATGCTCAATACTCATAAATTTCTACAACAAATGTTGGCATTTTAAAATTTATAAGCACGACAAACAACACTTGTTCATCTGAGCAGACAAATTGCCTCATTTTTTGTATTTCAACAATAATGAGCATTACAAATTTTATGCTCAAGTGAGTTCAGCATGAAAAAAGGTTTATAATCCCGGGGCCAGATCGCAGTGGTATCGAGTGAGGGACATACCACTGCGCTATCCAGGCCCCTTGTCTTGATGACCTACTCGTAACATGTCAGAGAAATATTTTCTTGATCAAAAAGAAAATTATTGTTTCATCGTTGGTCTGACAATTAGATTGTCACCTTTTCAAAACCTTTTATGGAGATGGCATATGCCACATCAAGTTCTTTGATGCTGGGGTTAAACGTATACTCCAACCCCCTTTATAACACTTTTCTTGGGGTCCAAAGACAAAACCATGTTAGTTAACCCTTTTTGTACCAAATAGAATCTTCCTCTTAATATATAGCAGGAGTCCATTTCAAAATTCAGGGATATCAGGTTGTGTTTTCTTCAAAATCTACAATGTACTTGGAAATTGGCTGAAGATTTTGCAAACAGTGTAGGCCCTGATCAGACGCCGCGTACAGCGGCGTCTGGTCTGGGCCTGGACTGTTTGCCAGGGTACGGTTTTGCGGTTTCCAGTACCAAATGGGTTACACAACTGCATTAAATCCAAACCAAAAATCATTGACTATAGATGACCACATATGATTATTTTTCTATATAGTCAAAACATTTTTGGGATCCATCTTTAAACCTTGTCATATCAAAGACTGTGTTATTATGAATAGTGTTATAAAGAAAGTGTGGAGTATTTTGTTACCAATATCAATCAGGGCCCAATCTTGACCCATTTTGTACCAGAAACCCCAAAATCGGTAGTTGGCAAACAGTGCAGGCCCAGATCAGATGCCTCTGATCAGGGCCTACACTGTTTACAAAATTTTCAGCCAACTTCCACGGCCCCCGCCCATAGGGGCTTGAAGAAATATATGGGCTGCATGATGCTTCCACGTAGAGCTGAAACCAACCCACACACGAGTACTGGTAAACCGCTTAGAGGATCTAATCCTGCCCAGGCAAAGCGGTGCGAGTCGGCCCGTCCATGCTTATAAACCCTACTGGTTTCATTTGGCGACAGAGCTTGAGATGTCCCACAAAATTGGAAGCAACATCTGCAAAATGACCTTTACAGTGTTGACGGGGACGTTAAACCTCAAATCAAACAAACAATCAGCCAACTTCCAAATAGTTTTTGACAGAACCTGACACCCCTAGATTTTTAAATGGACTCCTGCTATATATATAAGGTGGTACAAAAAGGGTTAAAGGAAAGACTTTGTTCCTAGGATCCATTTTTCAAAGGAAAGCAAACAAGAAGTCAAAAAACTATGCCGTGATTTCATGTAAATATTATCCTTAACACTTTTTGTACCAAATGGAATCTTCCTCATATAAAGCAGGAGCCCATTTCAAAATTTACGGGTGTCAGACTGTGTTTTCTTCAAAATTGATTTGGAAAATGGCTGTTCTTTTTTGAAAAT
The DNA here is from genome assembly GCA_963580285.1 of Lucinisca nassula. Classification (NCBI taxonomy): domain Eukaryota; kingdom Metazoa; phylum Mollusca; class Bivalvia; order Lucinida; family Lucinidae; genus Lucinisca; species Lucinisca nassula. The sequence continues at coordinate 63,330,285 of OY757012.1, forward strand.
AGTGTAGGCCCTGATCAGACGCCGCCTTCTGCAGCATCTGATCCGGTCTGCACTGTTTGCCATGGTACCCGTTTAGGGGTTTCCAGTCTGAAATGGGTTCAGCTGAAGTTCATTCTGGAATGTCTGAGAAACTGAAGAAGCTGAGAATATTCTGATTATAATAAAAATGGCCAAATTTGAAAACCAACCCAGGGACATAACTCCAAGAGTTATGAGAGCTTGATCACTTTTCTGTTACTACACCTTCCTTACCTTAGAGACCAAGTGTAGTATAAGTTTCATTGAAGTTGAACTACAAACATGAAAGTTTTTAAGCAAAATGTGCTTTAATTTTGCAGTCACCGAATGATAGAATCATGGAATGATGGCAGGACATGGCAAATCCAGTAAAGCCCCACTTTTTTAAAGTGCCCAACTTTTTTAAAGCGGGGCTATTTTAATTTAATAGTTTAAATAGTGGAGCCACCAAAACAAGACACTCATGAACACTGCAGATCCAGATGTCTTCTATTTAGCGGCATCTGGTCAAGGACTTCACTGTTTGCAAAAAATTCAGCCATTTTCTAAATAAATTTCCCAAAAACATCTCATGTAATACCCCTAGATTCTGAGGCATAAGATTCCATTTACAGACAATATCTGTTAATGTAAAGAATTATATATGTACAGTAAAATTCCACTATTAAGACCACCGAAAATTAAGACTAATTCTGCATTAAAAAGCTTATTTTGAATTTTCCTTTGTGATTTCTGCCCACCGTATCCTCTGGTCAAGGACCATCTGTAGGACTGTTCAAAAGTGGTCTTAAAGACCACTTTGAACAGTCCCAAAGGTGGTCTTAATATAGGGATTTTACTGTCTATTTATATATGATTTATAACTTAACTAACTCTTCAGCAATAATAAGGTCAGATGATTCACATGTAATGTCAAACCATATTTTCTCTGAAAAATAAGAATTATTTGAATACGAGGACTACAAATACCATGATTGCAGTATTAAGAGTTAACAAGACCTACCTTAGTTAGAAACCTTGCCAGGGCAATGTTATATTCCTCTTTACATACTGTTGATGATAAATATGTTGGTGACATCAGCGCTATAACACATTTCGCTTGCCCCAAACACTGGTATAACATGTTTTGCCAGTTGCTGCCTGTAAATATATACACAAGTGATCATTTCATACAAAATTTATTAAACAAGCCTTTAGCAAAGTTTGATTTTCATATGAAATTCCCATGCATGTGCATTCAGTTTATCATACACCACAACTTCTTTATAACACTATTAATGGGGTCCAAAGCAGAAACCATGTTAGTTAAACAACTGTGTTACGTATATCCAAACAAACATGTGTAGATTATATAGAAAAATGACCATAAATGGTCATACACATTTTTGAGATCCATCTTAAAACTGTGTTATATCCAAACTGTGTTATAATGAACTGTGTTATAACATGGTTGTGGTGTATAAGGTGTTATGGCTGAAGATCTTCAGAAGGATTTTAATAGGAATCATAGGGTTGAAATGAATGGCATCATGACATTATATGAATCTTATATGGGTGTGAGGGGTGGATAGAAAAATCCGTCCCGAAGGACACTGTCCGGCATCACGAGGCTTGCCGAGTGATGCCGGACAGTGATCCCGAGGGACGGATTTTTCTATTCACCCCTCACACCCACATTGGATTCTTTTTCTTGCATACCTTCCATTTCTATTGCGAATTTTTAATGCTGCTGTCACTTCGGTTACCGACGTCCGCCATTTTGTGATGACACAACAGGAATGTTAAGTGGCGTCACGCATGACGACGCCGCGCATGAGGTTGTAATCAACCAGTGCATTTATCAAACACGCGATTATATTCGATTTGGGGTCAGAACACCGGGGTGAGAACATAAAATTCTATCCCAGAGTAAAATCACGGATTTCCTTGTCTGATGTGCAAGAAAATGTGTTCTTACACATGCAGTGTTGTTTTATGACATGACATTATCTACTAAATAACAGTAACAGTGTATGATAAAATATGAGCTGATGCAGGAGAAAACAAGAGCTCCCACAACATGGCATAATAAGCCCATGCCAAGTAGTAAGATGTAGCACATTTTCATATTGACTCCTGTACAAGTCAGTGTTTGTGGACTGTAATCTTGAAACAATATGCGCTGCTCCACATCATGGTCTATAACTAAGAAACAAAAATGTAAACTGAAGGACTAACTACAGGGAAATTCCGCAATTAAGACCACCTAAAATTAAGACTAATTCTGCTTTAAAAAGCTTATTAAGTAGGTTGCAGTTATTCTTTTTTTGTGTTTTCTGTGTGCAGTGTCCTCTGGTAAGGGAGTTACAGTCAAACCTGTCTTAGTGGCCACCTCTGTTACGCAAGTAACCTGTCTTAAGCAAGCGGGTATTTAGTTCCCGAAAAATGCAAATGCATTAAAATTCACCTGTATTAAGCAAGCACCTGTCTTAAGCAAGCAAATTTTAATTATCCCTGAGCTGCTTGCTGAACACAGGTTGGACTGTAGCTGGAAATAAAAAGTTTACAGACAAACTGGCATAACTCTAATATCTGGTGGATTGTAGCCTCAAAACAATATGCAGTTCTCCACATCATGGTGTAACTATTCACTAAGTGTTAGCTTGATTGAATTTAAATTATAGAGTTAGCCAGAAATAAAAATTTTACAGAAATTTTCAAAGGGGCATAACTCTGCTAATATTTGGTGGACTGTTACCTTGAAACAATATGCGCTGGTCCAACAATACAAGTTTAAGCTTGACTGGATGTTAACTGTAGGAGGAGTTAGCCAGAAATGAAAAGTTTACAGGAATTTTCTTAAGGCCAGGGGCATTACTCTGCTAACATATGGTGAAGTGGAACCTTGAAACAATATGTACTGCTCCACATCATGGTGTAACTATTTACTAAGTTTCAACTTCATTGGATGAATACTATAGCAGTAAACTGTAAAAAGGATTTTACAGAAATTTTTGTATTGCTCCACATTAAGGTCTCCACTTGATCGGATGTAAACTGTTGGAGGAGTTAGCCAGAAATGAAAAGTTTACAGAAATATTCTAAGGGGCACAACTCTGCAATTATTTTGTGAACTGTAACCATGAAACAATATGCTCTGCTCCACATCATTTTGGAACTATTTACCAAGTTTCAGCTTGACTGGAGGTAAACTATTAGCATAGTTATCTGGAAATGTCAATCTTCAAAGGGGTGTAACTCTGCTAATATTTGGTGGCCTTTAACCTCTAAAAAATATGCACTGCTCCTAATCATGGTCTAACTATAAAAAGTTTAAGCTTGACCAGATGTAAGCTTGTCACAGATGCAGGCCCACATTGAAAGTATAGGTTTTTATATTCGCTCTTCTAACTCAAAATATAGGTAATTTACAGATTTTTCAATAAAAATATAGGTTACAAAAGGTTCTTCCATACCCACATAAACATTTAAAATGGAAGAAAATATTTGATGATTTTTTTTTGCACCACGATTATTAAGATAAAGTTGATCAGAACTGTACAATGTCCGAGCAAGAGAAGTAAGCGAGGAAAGAAATTGCAATATCTTGACACTTTTTCATCACTTTTTGGGGACTTTATAGTACATCAACCATAGTGCAGTTTATATTTTACTTTTGGTCCTTTGAGGTCAGCGTGAATATTCTGAGAAATCAGAAATAAATTAATGGTTTAGACTCATATTCTAGACAGGTTTTTAATTATTTGGACCCCAGTTTGATTTATATCAGTCTCTGACCGTTCCAAGGCGGCTCTTCTGTGGCGATTTATTTATGTTGTTGTTTGTTACTTACTGTGTGTATCACTTGTGTCTTTTAATTTTGGATGGCCATGTGGCCATTTTGTGGGAAAGTAGCTGTCCATATAGCCTTCCTTTGTTTGGGTTTCCATTGTGGTCTGGTCGCTTAATGTTTGTATTTCTTTCCCTTTGGTGTCTTTTATGGATGGAGTAAGTTAATTGTATCAATTCCTGATCTTTGTTTTACTTCTACTTTGAATCGACTGCCTATTCGAAATTCCCAAAATTGCAGTATGTTTCCTCCGGCTTTCTTTGCCGGATCATTACAGGGTCACTGATGAGGCTTTTTATAGGTTTTATGAACAAAATAAAGTTTTATAGGTTAGACACAAAATTATAGGTTATTAAAGGTTTAATAAGTTTCGCTAGGAGGCCTGCAGTTGGGGTCATGCTATAAAACTAACTAGAATCATCACAGTTAGGATCAGGGCCCCATGATAGCATGTTTGAAGTGGGGAGGGACAAAAGTTTAGAAAAGTTTAGACATACAGTGAGGTTGCTCTGTTGGTAGTCTCAGTCAGTACTCTGACGTTGTTTTTTTTTGTGTGTTTTTTTGCTGGTTTCTTTAAACACTGATGGCTGAATCCAAGTTAATGACTTTTGCACTCCAATATAGAGGAATAACTTAATAAGTCAAAACTTATTAAAGCTGGAGTAACTATTGTTGGACTTTGCTACACATGCGTGTTTTGTAATTGTGAATAATGATAGCAAGTTTCATTTGAATATCTTACATGGTTTTTAACTATGGCCAAAGTAAAAGTTTTGAAGTCGATAAAGGGGCTAAGTAAAAATTTATTATAGCTAGAGTTGTTGCCCTTTGCAACACATGAGCTATTGCTACTGTAATTAGTACAGGAAGTTTTGTTGGAATATCCATAGCAGTTTCAAAATTATGAAGAAAGAAAAGACGAAAATGTTGAAAATTTGTATTTTACGAAGGCACATAACTCTAACAATATTGCCATAAAATTGCTTATCCATGTTTTGACCTTATGTTTAAAGTTGATGTGTTGAACGAGTTGCAAGTTATTAACAAATAAACGCAACACTAACACTGTATGGTATCCCACCACTGCAGGCCAATATCATGCATTTTTCAGGTGTTTCTAGAGCAGACAACCTTAACAAGAGGGCCCAATGGCCCTATATCGCTCACCTATGTACCAGAAAATCATTAGTGTAGGAGACCACTTGACATTGCTATATACTAAATATCTAAGCTCAGGCAAAGCGGTGTCCATGCTTATAAACCCTACTGGTTTCATTGGGCAACAGGGCTTGAGATGTAATTTCATCTCAATGTCGGGTAAAAGTCCCACAAAATTGGAAGAGACATCTCCAAAATGACCTATACAGTGTTGACGGGGATGTAAAACCTCAAATCAAACAAAATCTGTGCCTTATGGTTTTGGAGAAAAAGATTTTTTTTAAGTTTTTTTCCAGTATAAGTCTATAGGAGCTAATGAGCCCTGGGGATTGGCCAATTTTGACCCAAAGGGCATGGTTGGCAGGATTTATGTAGGCAACCATTTTGTGTTGCTATATACTAAACATCTAAGGTCTGTACGTCATGGTTTCAAAGAATTTTGAAGCTTTTTTCCATTATAAGTTTGTTGGAGTTAAGGGGCCACAGGATTTGGACCCCAGGGGCATGATTGGCAGGATGCATGTAGGCGACCACCCGACATTGCTACATGCTAAATACCTAAGCTCTGGGACTTATGGTTTCAGAGAAGAAGATTTTTGAAGATTTTTTTCCCCCATTTTAAGTTGTTGTTTTTTTTGTTTGTTTTTTTTTTTTCATTATAAGGGCCCTGTGGTTTCAGAGGAGAAGATTTTTGAAGTTTCTCCAATTGTAAGTCTATGGAAGCTAAAGACCCCTGGGGTGTGGCCAATTTGGATCCCAGGGGCATAACTGGCAGGATTTATGTAGGTGGGCACTTGATGTTGCTACATACTAAAAATCTAAGCTCTGGGCCTTATGGTTTCATAGAAGAAGATTTTTTAAGTTTTTTTTTCCATTATAAGTCTATTGGAGGTGATCAGCTCGGGCGTGGCTAATTTTGACCCTTCGGGCAGGGTAAGCAGGATATATGTAGCTGGCTATTTTATGTTGCTAGACACTAAATATCTAAATTCTGTGCTTCACAGTTTCTGAGAAGAAGATTTTTGAAGCTTTTTTCCATTATGAGTCTATGGGAGCTAAGGGGCCCCGGGGCATGGCCCATTTTGACCCCAGGGGCATGATTAGCAAGAAATATGTAGGAGACCACTTGCAGTTGCTACATGCTAAATATCTAAGCTCTGGGCTCTGTGTTTTCAGAGAAGAAGATTTTTGAAGTTTTTTTTTCATTATGCGTCTATGGGAGCTATGGGAGTCCCAGGGTGTGGCCCATTTGGACCCCAGGGGCATGATTGGCAGGGTTTATGTAGGTGAACACTTGTCATTGCTACATGCTAAATATCTAAGCTCTGGGCCCTGTGGTTTCAGAGAAGAAGATTTTTGAAGCTTTTTTCCATTATGAGTCTATAGGAGCTAAAGGGCCCCGGGGCGTGGCCCGTTTGGACCCCAGGGGCATGATTGGCAGGAATTATGTATGTGACCACTTGCCATTGCTACATGCTAAATATCTAAGCTCTGGGCCCTGTGGTTTCAGAGAAAAAGATTTTTGAAGCTTTTTTTTTCCATTATGAGTCTATAGGAGCTAACTGGCCCCGGGGCGTGGCCCTTTTGGACCCCAGAGGCATGATTGGCAGGAATTATGTAGGTGACCTCTTGACGTTGCTACGTGCTAAATATCTAAGCTCTGGGCGCTGTGGTTTCCGAGAAGGAGATTTTTGAAGCTTTTTTGTTCCATTATGAGTCTATGGGAGCGAAGGGGCCCCAGGGCGTCTCCCAATTGGAACCCAGGGGCATATTTGGCAGGAATTATGTAGGTGGCCACTTGCAGTTGCTACATGCTAAATATCTAAGCTCTGGGCCCTGCGGTTTCAGAGAAGAAGATTTTTGAAGCTTTTTTTACCATTATGAGTCTATGGGAGCTAAGGGGCCCCGGGATGTGGCCAATTTGGACCCCAGGGGCATGATTGGCAGTAATTATGTAGGTGACCACTTGCCGTTGCTACATGCCAAATATCGCAGCTCTGGGCGCTTTGGTTTCAGAGAAGAAGATTTTTGAAGCTTTTTTCCATTATGAGTCTATAGGAGCTAACTGGCCCCGGGGCGTGGCCCTTTTGGACCCAAGAGGCATGATTGGCAGGAATTATGTAGGTGACCTCTTGACATTGCTATGTGCTAAATATCTAAGCTCTGGGCGCTGTGGTTTCCGAGAAGGAGATTTTTGAAGCTTTTTGTTCCATTATGTGTCTATGGGAGCGAAGGGGCCCCAGGGCGTCTCCCAATTGGAACCCAGGGGCATGATTGGCAGGAATTATGTAGATGACCACTTGCCCTTGCTATATGCTAAATATTTAAGCTCTGGGTCCTGTGGTTTCGGAGAAGAAGATTTTTTATGCTTTTTGTTCCATTGTGAGTCTATGGGAGCGAAGGGGCCCTCAGCATGGTTCATACAAATTTTTTCAGACAAAATTCCCTGACATTTCCCTGACTTTTCCCTGACATGAAAGCATTTTTCCCTGACATTTTGGTTTGGCACGATACAAACTTTTGTTATTTTAAAATGTGCACATTTAGTGGTTCAATCTTAAATGAAAAATAGAATGTTGGCCTCCACCACCCCTACAGCCAACCCTTACCTCCTTTTTTGACAAACATTTACATTGTTTAATATTTTGTTTGTTTATTCCAAATCAACTGGATATGGAGCTGGTGATTATACAATACACACTGGTAAGCAAAATGACATGAATTATCATGCATTAAAAAGTAATCAAATACACTGTTTCAAACAAACGTTTTTATGTTATGACCAATAGACAATAAAGCAATTACTTTTGGAAACCTGAACATATTAGGCAAATCGAACTGTTTTTCTGAACATAGCTTTACTAAATTACATTAAAATGGAATTGTCATTCTGATTACCAATTAAAAAGAGTAACATCTATAGGATACATGCCATGCAAAACACCTTGGTAGCAAAAGCATGTCATTAAGGTATTGTACAGTAGATAATATTATGTTCGATTTTATATATTGCACATAAAATAAGCCCTGCATAATTAAGTGCGCGTGTGTGTGTGTGTGTGTGTGTGTGTGTGTGTGTGTGTGTGTGTGTGTGTGTGTGTGTGTGTGTGTGTGTGTGTGTGTGTGTGTGTGTGAATTCGGGTTTAGCGTCACTTTCAACAATTTTTCAGTCATATCACGACGGTGTCTGGTTGCGACAGGGAGCTCAATGCTCCCTTTTATAGTGCTGCCTCATTGAAGTATCATGTCCCAGACACATTATATGATACCACACCCAGTCACATTATCCTGACACTGGGTCGACCAGTCCTAGCTCTACCCCGTAAATCTGAGTGCCAAGGGAGGAGCAGCTAGTACACTTTGGTATGTCGCGGCCCGGGATCCAACCTGTGACCTCCCGTTCCCCGGAGCAGACACTCTACCAACTGAGCTATTGGGGCCGGTTGCATAATTAAGTGACAGTATTGCATACTATTATATACAAGCAATATTGAAACTGGGTAAAGTAAAGACCATATGTTTGTGTTATTAGAGCCTTGTATGTATATATAGTAATGGCTATGTGTAATGGACACTATACAGGAGAGAAGGGGATTGAATCATTAGATATAGCCATCACCAGATTTGCTCAGGAGGTAAGGAGTGCAAATCCCTTGCAGTTTCTTCTATATGGAATTCGAAAAATATGTAGAATATAGATATATGCATACAATTTAAAGTTATGCTTAAATTGCTGTAAGTGTGATTATAGCTTTCATGAAAAAGGAAATATTTGAAGAAACTGCCTTAACCTTTACAAATTGGTGCCTACCCAGATCAGAAAATTCCCTGACATTTTCCAAATTTCAAAATTTCCCTGACATTTTGTAAAATTCCCTGACAATTCCCTGACCTTGAAAAAAAAATTTTTTCCCTGACTTTTCCCTGACGCGTATGAACCCCTGCCCTGGGGCGTGGCCAATGTGGACACCAGGGGCATGATTGGCAGGAATTATGTAGGTGACCCCTGGCCATTGCTACATGCTAAATATCTTAGCTCTGGGCCCTGTGGTTTCGGAGAAGAAGATTTTTGAAGCTTTCAGTTCCATTATGAGTCTATGGGAGCGAAGGGGCCCAGGGCGTCGCCCATTTGGAACCCAGGGGCATGATTGGCAGGAATTATGTAGGTGACCACTTGTCGTTGCTACATGCTAAATATCTAAGCTCTGGGCCCTGTGGTTTCAGAGAAGAAGATTTTTGAAGCTTTTTTCCATTATGAGTCTATGGGAGCTAAGGGGCCCCGGGGTGTGGCCAATTTGGACCCCAGGGGCATGATTGGCAGGAATTATGTAGGTGACCACTTGCCGTTGCTACATGCCAAATATCGCAGCTCTGGGCCCTGTGGTTTCATAGAAGAAGATTTTTGAAGCTTTTTTCCATTATGAGTCTATAGGAGCTAAAGGGCCCCGGGGTGTGGCCCGTTTGGAACCCAGGGGCATGACTGGCAGGAATTATGTAGGTGACCACTGGCCGTTGCTACAGCGCAGGCACGGACAGACGGACGCACGACGGACGATGGACAAAAAGTGACCACAAAAGCTCACCTTGTCACTACGTGACAGGTGAGCTAAAAATAAGACACCCAGTATCCAAATGCCTTAATAAATCAGTGACCATAAATTTCCATATCTCAGGTACGGAAACTGCAGGCAAAAACATACCATTTTTCAGATAAACCACAGCCAGATATTTGATAAATGCCATTGGCCACAATAAGCAATGTTTAGTACCCTGTACAACTGTAAAGTCACATCAAGCTGTTCCATATACTACAGTAATATAGACCAAAAACTATTTTCCAGACCCATGATAAGGGCAGATAACTCAGAAGTAGAATAGCCAGAGAAACAATTCTTGCCTACTTTATAGTAGCTTTAGTGCTCAATATATCTATGAAGTTTCATTTGCCTATTCCATATTAAAAGGAGCCACGTATACAAGGGCAATGAACTCAAGATTTAAAATAGTCAGAGTATGGTTCTTTGGCCACATAACAAACCAAAACCGAAAATCACAATATCAATGTATATGCAAAATTTGAAGAAATTCCATAAAAAAAGTACTCAAGTTATTGTTCGGAAATGTCCTAAAATGACTTATTAGGAACTGACAAGGGCCATAACTCTGTCAAAAAATGACAGATTTTGCCCAAAACAACCCCAAACCACACATCACAATACACTTCCTTTAGAGTTTCATACATCTGTAAAAGTTCATAAAGATATTCCCTATAGCAATGGAGAATCAAGCAAAAACCATTTTTTACCACATCCATTAAGGGCAGATAACTCTAGATTAAGGATGGCCAGAGTGGTAATCCTAGACCACAATATCCTTCCTTTAGGGTCTATAGCCGGCCTTGGTAGCTCTGTCTGATACACATCTGACTGGTGATCAAGAGGATGCGGGTTCAATACCTGCCGGGGTCGGCAGCATTCTTTCGTGGCGATTGATCATGAAATCTGTTCTGCAATCATTCTCTCCCTTCTGCTGATTCAAGAAGGGCAGTAGTCAGTTTCTGGCGAAAGAATGTGCACTGTACTGGTTAACCACTTGCGTATAAGCCTGCCCAGGAAAAGTGTGGATAGGTTAACTGACCAGCTCAAAAAGGACCTCAAAATAGTGTTGACTGGGACGTTAAACTCCAATACAAACAAACGAATTTAGGGTCAAAGCATCCATTTAGTAAAGGAAAAACCATTAAAAGGAAAATGTTAATGACCACAACTTGTCAAATGTTAACAAATTTTTCCCATTTACAATCCCAAACCATACATCCCCAATACCAATGTATATGCAATATTTGAAGAAAATCTGTGGAAAAGTATGCAAGTTATCAATGGAAATGCTCAAAAACCATAAACTGAAATTGTTAATGGCCCCAACTCTGTAAAATGTTGACAAACTTTGCCCATTAACAATCCCAAATCACACATCCCAATACCAATATATATGCGAAGTTTCATACAGATGGACATTTGTTGGGAACTACAGAGTTAATTTTTCACATAGAAGTATCCAACATCTCACCAAAAATTAGTACAAGTACCCAGCATGTCCCTTCAAATTTGTTGGTTACTTTATGAGCACTTACGGAATAAAACGCAAGTACCCAATTTATGTCTATCCAATATGTGCCCGCTTGTACCCCTGGACAGACATACAGATGGACGGACAGTCACTGTAAGGTTTAACATAATACCCAGCCACTATCGTGTGGTGGGATATAAAAACATGAAAAATGTGGATGGACAGATGGATAGATAAAGGGGCATAAGTTAAAACTTATTCAAGCTAGAGTTGTTGCCCTTTGCAACAAATGTGCATGTTGTCACTGTCAAGAAGTACAGCAAGTTTCCTTGGAATATCTCTAACGAAGACAAAAAAATGAAAAACGCTGAACGTTTGAATTTTTCAAAAGGTCATAACTCTATCAATATTGTAGCTAGAGTAACAGGGCAGGGCAATGACAGGGCAATGATCAGACAGATCTGCAATGTCAAGCCACTGGACACTGTCACCATCAGGTCCAGTGAGTTACTTGAGCGTCTTGGCATTGAGGACCTGGACTTCATCCTGAAAGAGAGAAGGCTTCGTTGGTATGGACATGTGGAGCGCTCCAATGGTGCAGTCAAGACTGCCTGTGACATACAGGTAGGTGGAAAGTGGGGGCCAGGAAGGCCCAAGATGACCTGGAAGCAGCTAACAGAAAGAGATTGCAGAGAATGGAAGCTCTCTGCTATCGATCCTCATGATAGACAAGCCTGGAGATCATGTGTAAGATCTGCCATGCGTGCAGCAAGCCAGCTACCTGGAAGGGTCACACTTATGTGGACGTTGCCCCTGTACCTGCACGTTAATCAAAAATCCGTTGATGATGATGAGTAACATAACTTGCCATAAAATTGTGTAGTTGTTGTGACCTTATGTTTAGAGTTTGAAATTGATGCACAGAACGGTTTACAAAATATTAAGAAAAACATGTAAACTGTGGCTGGACAAACAGATGGATGGACAGGCAGACAGCATGATTACTATAGGGCACTGGGTGACCCCCAAAAATTTTGCGGGGCCCTAATTATCATCTGAAACTGCATCCAATAATTCCACAATGTGTCACATAAGACAACTCAATACACTAAGAAATACAACAAAGTCAAATTTAAATTATTAACTGACCTGTAGTTAGTGCACTCCTGTCATAAAACACTTTAACCTTGTCATTAATTTCAGCAAATGCCTGCAATAAGGCCTCTGCTTGATCAGGAGTCTTGTGTGAATAAGAAATGAACACATCATATTTAAATTTCCCATCTTCTACAGCAGGTGTGAGTTGTTGTTTATATTTTATGGTATCTCCATTGGCCACAGTTAGAATTGGGTCATCAATCTGTTCTATAATGATGGCACAAGCAGACAACAATTTCTCCTCTGTTGAGTCTCCCTCCTTTCTCACTCTGAAATGGTGGAAAATATATCACATGTCACTAGCAAACAGTCGGGTCCATCGGAGTCTAACTGTTGGTTGCTCCAGCATTTCAGTGGTTTCTTGCTGTCAAGTCCTCACCGTTGTTTCATCTCTGTGGTTGTTTGATTTTTGTGTCCACGGAGATGTTGCACTGATGAGTCAGGAGGCCTTCATGCTGACTGAACAAATTATTTGTCTTAATCGCGACGGAAGTAAGGGCGAGGATTGTGGCCACGTAAAATTGATTTAAGCCCCCCAGTGGAATTCGTTTCCGCTGACTGTTCCAAGGTGGTTCTTCTGTCATGGTTTATTTTTGTTATGGTTTGTCTTTGGGTGTTTGTGTCACTTATATTATTTTATTTTGGATAGCCTATTGGCCATTTTGTGGGAAAGTAACTGTCCTTTTGGCTTTCCATTGATGTTTCCATTAGGGTCTGTTGTTTCATGTTTGTGTTTCTTGCCCTTTGGTGTCTCTGATGGGAGCTGTGGGTTAATTGTATCAATTCCTGATCATTGCCTCCACTTCTACTTTAACCCACTTTGTATTGACTGGAATCTTCTGTCTTGTATATAACAGGAGTGCGTTTTCGAATTTAGAAGTGACAGGTTGAATTATTTGTAGAAATTTCGTGTATTTATTAAATGGTCGAACTTTTAGCAAAGAGTGAAGGCCTTTTTCAGACACCACTGTCTTTTGTATTAATTTATTAAACAGATTAATTTCAGTGTTACTGGGATCAGCTTCACTGGGATCAGCAATCACTTTGTCCTTCACTTGGACAAATCCCTCTGTAGCATTGTGGAAGCCCCTATGTTATGTGTGGAGAAAGAATAGTCAGACAAAGCTACAAATATGTACAGTCTCATCAGAGCCTTCACTGCTGTCACATGCAAGGAAGACCCCTCTTCTTGTGTTATCTCAAATACATAATGTATTCATTTTCCTATTTATAAGGTGGACCAACTTATTTACTGATCTGTCTTATATAGTAATATGGTGGTAAAATTTTGGACTCATTCGGGTGACCAGCCTTTGACATCCAACTCCAGCTGGTCTAAAGATTTTTTTTTCTTATTCCATTTGGTGGCCATCATTGGGGTGGCAGCCTTGAAGCCTGCTGGGCAAAGCATGTGCTGGGTTGTCACGGGAGCCCCTGCATGATTTCAGCATTTGTTTTTGCAAAAATGCATAAAAATGTCTTCTTCTAGAAAGGAGGAACATAGCAGTTAAGACATATGATACACAGGTACTGTCTTGCAGTACAAGCTGGCCTGTCACTTGGGCAACTGGAGTTTAATTCCCAGACACAGCAGGTCTGAAGACTTTTTCTCCTCCTAACATGTATTATTATACAAACAGCAAATAATTCTCTTGCATCTCCTGAAACCAACATACCTCAGTGACCATGTTTTTATGTAAATCATTAGTCAATTTGTCAGTACGCAGAGATATAGAGTGGGCATGAAAACTAAATGGATGGATGAAAGACAGATTGACAATTCCACAACATAATACAATGTACTTCCTAATCTGACAACAGCATATTATAACAAGAATTTTGCAAAAGGCTATGAAGCTCCTGTGCGGGCACAAAGTCATTGAACCACAAAATCTAGGTCAAGCTCAAACATGGATGACTGCATGAAAGTTGTCACTCCTAGATGCAAGCTTGTACCAAGTATCATTAATGAAGCTCTTATAGAAAGTCAGTGAACCATGAAATGTAGGTCAAGGTCAGATATGGATGCTTTTCTTAGGTGCAAGCTTGTACCAAGTATCACTTATGAAGGTCTTATAGTTCTTGAGAAATGGACTCTTAAATTAGGGTGAAAGTTTGGGTGGTCATAATAATTCACAAAGTCAGTGAACCATGAACTATAGGTCAAAGTCAGATACAGATGCTTGCATTGAAGTTGCTATTCCAAGATGCAAGTTTGTACTGTGTATCATTAATGAAGGTCTTACGGTTCTTGAGCATTAGGGTGAAAGTAAGGGTGGTAAAGGACAAATGGATGGACGGACGAACAGACGGGGGAATATCGGACTCGCCCTGCTTAAAGAAGGCCCGACAAAAAGGATATTTCATGGGTATTTAAATCAGATATCTGACATAGATACCTTTGAAGAGAATGGGAACACCTTCAGGGGAGACAACTCCTGCAAAATTATTTTTGTCTCCCATGTCAATAGGGGTCAACTCTTAAAGGAAAGAATTTGCTCCTGAGGAGCAAATTCTTTCCTTTAAGTGTAGACCCCTTTTTCAGTGGGACAGGGCTTACAGAAAAGAGAACAGAAAGTTCCAAAAGTTGTCTCCCTTTGAAAAATGGCGGAAAAATCTGTCAGGTGCTCCCATTCCTCTTAATGGACCTGATATTCCTTACCTGCAGTCCACCCACTGTACTAGACCCATGTAGGTAGGTAAACTGGCGACAGTCTGGATATAGAATGGTGCTAATACTTCCATACCCACTAGACGGTTACAGCACATAGCCATGTTATACTGTTCTAAACACTCACTACTTTCAAGGAAGGCTGGAGTCAGAACAGCAATGATTCTGAAATATTAATTGTGTAACATATGAGCCAAGTCATGAAAAACGGTTTATCATATGACGTCGCGTCTGAGAGTGTAATAACGCCTCAACTCGTTTAATAAATTCAATAATACATGAACACTCATGTAAGAGCCTCTATGAACACAAAGGTGCTGATCAGCCTGCACAGACGCAATCTGATCAGAACCTTTCTGTTCACTGCCTAGATAGTACAATACCTCTAGTTTGTATAGCTAAAATTTTAAGACCTAAGTCTGTGTAGCTGAGCAGGCCAGTTTGTGTCTGACCTGGTCACAAACACTATATAGAGGTTTCAAGACCTAATTCTGTGTAGCTGAGCAGGCCAGTTTGTGTCTGACTTGGTCACAAACTCTATATAGAGGTTTCAAGACCTAAGTCTGTGTAGCTGAGCAGGCCAGTTTGTGTCTGACCTGGTCACAAACTCTATATAGAGGTTTCAAGACCTAAGTCTGTGTAGCTGAGCAGGCCAGTTTGTGTCTGACTTGGTCACAAACTCTATATTGAGGTTTCAAGACCTAAGTCTGTGTAGCTGAGCAGGCCAGTTGTGTTTGACCTGGTCACAAACTCTATATAGAGGTTTCAAGACCTAAGTCTGTGTAGCTGAGCAGGCCAGTTTGTGTCTGACCTGGTCACAAACTCTATATAGAGATTTCAAGACCTAAGTCTGTGTAGCCGAGCAGGCCAGTTTGTGTCTGACCTGGTCACAAACTCTATATAGAGGTTTCAAGACCTAAGTCTGTGTAGCTGAGCAGGCCAGTTTGTGTCTGACCTGGTCACAAACTCTATATTGAGGTTTCAAGACCTAAGTCTGTGTAGCTGAGCAGGCCAGTTTGTGTCTGACTTGGTCACAAACTCTATATAGAGGTTTCAAGACCTAAGTCTGTGTAGCTGAGCAGGCCAGTTTGTGTCTGACTTGGTCACAAACTCTATATAGAGGTTTCAAGACCTAAGTCTGTGTAGCTGAGCAGGCCAGTTTGTGTCTGACCTGGTCACAAACTCTATATAGAGGTTTCAAGACCTAAGTCTGTGTAGCTGAGCAGGGCAGTTTGTGTCTGACCTGGTCACAAACTCTATATAGAGGTTTCAAGACCTAAGTCTGTGTAGCTGAGCAGGCCAGTTTGTGTCTGACCTGGTCACAAACTCTATATAGAGGTTTCAAGACCTAAGTCTGTGTAGCTGAGCAGGCCAGTTTGTGTCTGACTTGGTCACAAACTCTATATTGAGGTTTCAAGACCTAAGTCTGTGTAGCTGAGCAGGCCAGTTGTGTTTGACCTGGTCACAAACTCTATATAGAGGTTTCAAGACCTAAGTCTGTGTAGCTGAGCAGGCCAGTTTGTGTCTGACCTGGTCACAAACTCTATATAGAGATTTCAAGACCTAAGTCTGTGTAGCCGAGCAGGCCAGTTTGTGTCTGACCTGGTCACAAACTCTATATAGAGGTTTCAAGACCTAAGTCTGTGTAGCTGAGCAGGCCAGTTTGTGTCTGACCTGGTCACAAACTCTATATTGAGGTTTCAAGACCTAAGTCTGTGTAGCTGAGCAGGCCAGTTTGTGTCTGACTTGGTCACAAACTCTATATAGAGGTTTCAAGACCTAAGTCTGTGTAGCTGAGCAGGCCAGTTTGTGTCTGACTTGGTCACAAACTCTATATAGAGGTTTCAAGACCTAAGTCTGTGTAGCTGAGCAGGCCAGTTTGTGTCTGACCTGGTCACAAACTCTATATAGAGGTTTCAAGACCTAAGTCTGTGTAGCTGAGCAGGGCAGTTTGTGTCTGACCTGGTCACAAACTCTATATAGAGGTTTCAAGACCTAAGTCTGTGTAGCTGAGCAGGCTAGTTTGTGTCTGACCTGGTCACAAACTCTATATAGAGGTTTCAAGACCTAAGTCTGTGTAGCTGAGCAGGCCAGTTTGTGTTTGACCTGGTCACAAACTCTATATAGAGGTTTCAAGACCTAAGTCTGTGTAGCTGAGCAGGCCAGTTTGTGTTTGACCTGGTCACAAACTCTATATTGAGGTTTCAAGACCTCAGTCTGTGTAGCTGAGCAGGCCAGTTTGTGTTTGACCTGGTCACAAACTCTATATAGAGGTTTCAAGACCTAAGTCTGTGTAGCTGAGCAGGCTAGTTTGTGTCTGACCTGGTCACAAACTCTATATAGAGGTTTCAAGACCTAAGTCTGTGTAGCTGAGCAGGCCAGTTTGTGTTTGACCTGGTCACAAACTCTATATAGAGGTTTCAAGACCTAAGTCTGTGTAGCTGAGCAGGCCAGTTTGTGTTTGACCTGGTCACAAACTCTATATTGAGGTTTCAAGACCTCAGTCTGTGTAGCTGAGCAGGCCAGTTTGTGTTTGACCTGGTCACAAACTCTATATAGAGGTTTCAAGACCTAATTCTGTGTAGCTGAGCAGGCCAGTTTGTGTCTGACTTGGTCACAAACTCTATATAGAGGTTTCAAGACCTAAGTCTGTGTAGCCGAGCAGGCCAGTTGTGTTTGACCTGGTCACAAACTCTATATAGAGGTTTCAAGACCTAAGTCTGTGTAGCTGAGCAGGCCAGTTTGTGTCTGACTTGGTCACAAACTCTATATAGAGGTTTCAAGACCTAAGTCTGTGTAGCTGAGCAGGCCAGTTTGTGTCTGACTTGGTCACAAACTCTATATAGAGGTTTCAAGACCTAAGTCTGTGTAGCTGAGCAGGCCAGTTTGTGTCTGACCTGGTCACAAACTCTATATAGAGGTTTCAAGACCTAAGTCTGTGTAGCTGAGCAGGCCAGTTTGTGTCTGACTTTGTCACAAACTCTATATAGAGGTTTCAAGACCTAAGTCTGTGTAGCTGAGCAGGCCAGTTTGTGTTTGACCTGGTCACAAACTCTATATAGAGGTTTCAAGACCTAATTCTGTGTAGCTGAGCAGGCCAGTTTGTGTCTGACTTGGTCACAAACTCTATATAGAGGTTTCAAGACCTAAGTCTGTGTAGCTGAGCAGGGCAGTTTGTGTCTGACTTGGTCACAAACTCTATATAGAGGTTTCAAGACCTAAGTCTGTGTAGCTGAGCAGGCCAGTTTGTGTCTGACCTGGTCACAAACTCTATATAGAGGTTTCAAGACCTAAGTCTGTGTAGCTGAGCAGGCCAGTTTGTGTCTGACTTGGTCACAAACTCTATATAGAGGTTTCAAGACCTAAGTCTGTGTAGCTGAGCAGGCCAGTTTGTGTCTGACTTGGTCACAAACTCTATATAGAGGTTTCAAGACCTAATTCTGTGTAGCTGAGCAGGCCAGTTTGTGTCTGACTTGGTCACAAACTCTATATAGAGCTTTCAAGACCTAAGTCTGTGTAGCTGAGCAGGCCAGTTTGTGTCTGACTTGGTCACAAACTCTATATAGAGGTTTCAAGACCTAAGTCTGTGTAGCTGAGCAGGCCAGTTTGTGTTTGACCTGGTCACAAACTCTATATAGAGATTTCAAGACCTAAGTCTGTGTAGCTGAGCAGGCCAGTTTGTGTTTGACCTGGTCACAAACTCTTTATAGAGGGTTCAAGACCTAATTCTGTGTAGCTGAGCAGGCCAGTTTGTGTCTGACTTGGTCACAAACTCTATATAGAGGTTTCAAGACCTAAGTCTGTGTAGCTGAGCAGGCCAGTTTGTGTCTGACCTGGTCACAAACTCTATATAGAGGTTTCAAGACCTAAGTCTGTGTAGCTGAGCAGGCCAGTTTGTGTCTGACTTGGTCACAAACTCTATATAGAGGTTTCAAGACCTAATTCTGTGTAGCTGAGCAGGCCAGTTTGTGTCTGACTTGGTCACAAACACTATATAGAGGTTTCAAGACCTAAGTCTGTGTAGCTGAGCAGGCCAGTTTGTGTCTGACCTGGTCACAAACTCTATATAGAGGTTTCAAGACCTAAGTCTGTGTAGCTGAGCAGGCCAGTTTGTGTTTGACCTGGTCACAAACTCTTTATAGAGGTTTCAAGACCTAAGTCTGTGTAGCTGAGCAGGCCAGTTTGTGTCTGACTTGGTCACAAACTCTATATAGAGGTTTCAAGACCTAAGTCTGTGTAGCTGAGCAGGCCAGTTTGTGTTTGACCTGGTCACAAACTCTATATAGAGATTTCAAGACCTAAGTCTGTGTAGCTGAGCAGGCCAGTTTGTGTCTGACCTGGTCACAAACTCTATATAGAGGTTTCAAGACCTAAGTCTGTGTAGCTGAGCAGGCCAGTTTGTGTTTGACCTGGTCACAAACTCTATATAGAGGTTTCAAGACCTAAGTCTGTGTAGCTGAGCAGGCCAGCTTGTGTTTGACCTGGTCACAAACTCTATATAGAGATTTCAAGACCTAAGTCTGTGTAGCTGAGCAGGCCAGTTTGTGTTTGACCTGGTCACAAACTCTATATAGAGGTTTCAAGACCTAAGTCTGTGTAGCTGAGCAGGCCAGTTGTGTTTGACCTGGTCACAAACTCTATATAGAGGTTTCAAGACCTAAGTCTGTGTAGCTGAGCAGGCCAGTTTGTGTCTGACTTGGTCACAAACTCTATATAGAGGTTTCAAGACCTAAGTCTGTGTAGCTGAGCAGGCCAGTTTGTGTCTGACCTGGTCACAAACTCTATATTGAGGTTTCAAGACCTAAGTCTGTGTAGCTGAGCAGGCCAGTTTGTGTCTGACTTGGTCACAAACTCTATATAGAGGTTTCAAGACCTAAGTATGTGTAGCTGAGCAGGCCAGTTTGTGTCTGACCTGGTCACAAACTCTGTATAGAGGTTTCAAGACCTAAGTCTGTGTAGCTGAGCAGGCCAGTTTGTGTCTGACCTGGTCATAAACTCTATATAGAGATTTCAAGACCTAAGTCTGTGTAGCTGAGCAGGCCAGTTTGTGTCTGACTTGGTCACAAACTCTATATAGAGATTTCAAGACCTAAGTCTGTGTAGCTGAGCAGGCCAGTTTGTGTTTGACCTGGTCACAAACTCTATATAGAGGTTTCAAGACCTAATTCTGTGTAGCTGAGCAGGCCAGTTTGTGTCTGACTTGGTCACAAACTCTATATAGAGGTTTCAAGACCTAAGTCTGTGTAGCTGAGCAGGGATGTTTGTGTCTGACTTGGTCACAAACTCTATATAGAGGTTTCAAGACCTAAGTCTGTGTAGCTGAGCAGGCCAGTTTGTGTTTGACCTGGTCACAAACTCTATATAGAGGTTTCAAGACCTAATTCTGTGTAGCTGAGCAGGCCAGTTTGTGTCTGACTTGGTCACAAACTCTATATAGAGGTTTCAAGACCTAAGTCTGTGTAGCTGAGCAGGGATGTTTGTGTTTGACCTGGTCACAAACTCTATATAGAGGTTTCAAGACCTAAGTCTGTGTAGCTGAGCAGGCCAGTTTGTGTCTGACCTGGTCACAAACTCTTTATAGAGGTTTCAAGACCTAAGTCTGTGTAGCTGAGCAGGGCAGTTTGTGTCTGACCTGGTCACAAACTCTATATAGAGGTTTCAAGACCTAATTCTGTGTAGCTGAGCAGGCCAGTTTGTGTCTGACTTGGTCACAAACTCTATATAGAGGTTTCAAGACCTAAGTCTGTGTAGCTGAGCAGGGCAGCTTGTGTCTGACCTGGTCACAAACTCTATATAGAGGTTTCAAGACCTAATTCTGTGTAGCTGAGCAGGCCAGTTTGTGTCTGACTTGGTCACAAACTCTATATAGAGGTTTCAAGACCTAAGTCTGTTAGCTGAGCAGGCCAGTTGTGTTTGACCTGGTCACAAACTCTATATAGTGGTTTCAAGACCTAAGTCTGTGTAGCTGAGCAGGCCAGTTTGTGTCTGACCTGGTCACAAACTCTATATAGAGGTTTCAAGACCTAATTCTGTGTAGCTGAGCAGGCCAGTTTGTGTTTGACCTGGTCACAAACTCTATATAGAGGTTTCAAGACCTAATTCTGTGTAGCTGAGCAGGCCAGTTTGTGTCTGACCTGGTCACAAACTCTATATAGAGGTTTCAAGACCTAAGTCTGTGTAGCTGAGCAGGCCAGTTTGTGTTTGACCTGGTCATAAACTCTATATAGAGGGCCTCCGTGGCCTAGTGGATAAGAGCGCTGACTCTTAGTCATTAGGTCTCTCACCGCCGTAGGTTCGAGCCTCGCTCGGGCCACGTGTGAGACGCCAAGTTCTGCAACAGAAGGTCAGGTGGTTTTTCTCCGGGTACTCCGGTTTTCGCCCACCTCTGATTAACGATCGGCTCAATATGAGTGAAATAATCTTGAAAGGGCCATAAAACCCAAACCAAAAAACAACAACAAAAAACTCTATATAGAGGTTTCAAGACCTAAGTCGGTGTAGCTGAGCAGGCCAGTTTGTGTCTGACCTGGTCACAAACACAGGAAGACAGGTTTTCTCATGGCACATGTTACATATCACTTCTTCATTACATCACAATATGGTGTGACCATGTCAGCGTCAATGTGATGATTTTTTTTTTTTATAATAGTGTCGCTTTCCCGTGTGGAGTAAGTGATGAAAAATGGGCCACATCATCATAATAATGGCAGATGATAAGTATGATATTTGAGAGACCCATTTTCTCTGAAAAACTAGAAATGTGTCAATACAACACAAATGCCCCCGACCAGGGGCCTACCCACCCCACCCCCCACCTGGCAAAAAAACGACTT
Source organism: Lucinisca nassula (assembly GCA_963580285.1). Lineage (NCBI taxonomy): Eukaryota > Metazoa > Mollusca > Bivalvia > Lucinida > Lucinidae > Lucinisca > Lucinisca nassula. Next base: position 63,352,021 of record OY757012.1, read on the forward strand.
ATATTACAATAACACCTGTCATTGGACAGAATGACCCGCCTGGAAAAGTGGCCTTAGGTCTTTGGCATAGATTGGTGTATGGCTGATTAAACCTTGGAAAAATAACTGTCAGCATACCAAATAGGAACTCAATCCATCAAATGGTTTGGAAAATATGAGCTCATACAAACGTTAACATTAAACACTTCTAAGCCTGCAACCTTGACATTAAGGTCATGGGGTAGGGGCGGGATTATGTCTGTGACCTTGACCTTGAGGTAAGGGGTGGGGGGGGGGGTGGTTATGGCTCAATGAAACTTTGGACCTGCAACTATTTTCATACCAAATATGAAGCAAATCCATTACAAAGTTTGGAAAATACAGTCGACTCTCGTTATCTCGAACCTCACGGGACCTGATAAAAAAGTTCAATTTATCCGTAGTAGGAGATAACCAAAGTCACATGTATGTCAGAACACATTGTTTGCCATGATATGCTTGGTATTCTTGGTAATTCTTACATGAACGGTTTACTGAGTTTTTAAAACTTGTTTATGAAAGTACTGGAGCTTGTCAGAGTATAGCCTTTATGAACAAATTAATAAATAAATAAAACTGATAGATTTCTCACATATGTTGTTGTCTTTTAAATTCCTACAAATCTGGGTTTCCAAATATGCTAAATATAGTTAGACACTAAACAGACTGGTTCCCGCTTGTGAATGCAAGGCTTATATTACTTCAGAGAGCAGTACATGCATATAAGTCATACAGTAGTTTGACTCATCTCCCCTCTAACTGATTAACCGTCACTATGGCAAACAGTTTAGGTCCTGCCGCAAAAGCTCATTATGAGCCATCCCTTTTGGATCTACACTGTTTGTACATGGATTTGCATGGGTTAAGAAACAGACGGATTAACAATGATACGCATGAATTGTTCCGAACAACTGCGTTTTTAACACGCCCAGATTATCACAACTTTTGTCACTTTCTTTGACATTTCTGAAAGAAAGACAAAGCCGCCTTTTATCACGGAAATCTTGCAAATCATTGACACGAGACGGTGTAAGATTAAAGGTTGAGCACCGTGTGTCAGTCTTTATTACACACACATAATTTTCTAAGTAGCCGAAAAGGTATTGTGTGTGCTAATTTTAATTGCAAACGCACCTAGACAAATTGGATAATTAACAACATTGTGAGTATTGATGAACTGTTTTCTAAAGGCCTATTACAAAATTGAAGGACCGGACGCATGTTTTTTTGTTTTTTGTTCGTTACGTCAAGAATCCCAGTTCGAGATACGCAGTAGTAAAAACAGTGAAAAATACATTCAGGGATTGAAAATGATGGGCGAGATAGCCGAAGTGTCGACTTAAAAGTAGTTCGACACATGTGAAGTTGAAACACAATAAATATATAGGGGAAATGTACGGGACTTAGAAATCAGTTCGACATAAGCGATAGGGTCAAGATAAGCGGGGTCGAGATAACGAGAGTCAACTGTATAAGCTATTAACATACTTAAATTTGAAAAAAATTCTATCTCTGCGACCTTGACCTTGAAGTCATAGGCAGGGGTGGAGGTATTACTGAATAAAACTTTGGACCTGTATCTATCATCAAACCAAATATGAACCAAATGAATCATAAAATTTCAAGTTCAACATGGTACAAATACTGTACCTTAACCCGATTCTTAAACATTAAAAATTTTCTAAGTCTGTGACCTTGACCTTGAGGCCATGGGTATGGGTGGGGGTATTGCTGAATAAACCTTTGGACCTATATGTATCATCGTACTGAATATGAACCAAATTCATTACACAGTTTGAAAAATATGAGCTCAAGTTCTACCTGGTACAAATACCTAAACCTTGGTCTTAAAAATTTCAAAGTCCATGACCTTGACCTTGAGACCATGGGTAGGTGTGGGGGTATTGCTGGATAAAACTTTGGACCCATATCTATCATCATACTAAATATAAACCACTTCCATTGCATGGTTTGAAAAATATGAGCTCAAGTTCTACCTGGACCAAAAACCTTAACCTGAGTTTTAAACATTAAAAATTTCTAAGTCCGTGACCTTGACCTTGAGACCATGGGTACCGGTAGGTGTGGGGGTATTGCTGGATAAAACTTTATACCCATATCTATCATCATACTAAATATAAACCACATCCACTGCATGGTTTAAAAAATAGCTCAAGTTCTACCCTGACCAAAAACCTTAACCTGAGTCTAACAGGATTACATACGTACGTACACACTTTCGTACATTCGGATGCACATCGCACGTATGGAAAACCGAAAAACTATATGCCCCCGGCATCATACGATGCAGGGGCATAATAAACAAAAAAGGACTGATGTTTATCAGGAACTTTCAGGAAAAATATTGTCATCTTTATATCAATGTCAAAACCAATAACCACATTTTATCATAAGACATCATCTCTGAGAATGTAATAATGCCATGTATTAAAATCTGTAATCCACTAGTTGACTAAATATGCAAATTAGTTAGATACATCCCCAATGTTGCACCTACGATGTTGCGTTTACTAATGGCTGAATATTGACATTTTTGTAAAAAAATTGTGAATTAAATGCATTTTAAATGTCATATGACATTATGATAAACAGAATCCTGCATTTGTGCTCATAAATTATTATATTTATTCAACTTATTGAGGAAAAGGCATCAAATGCTCAGTAAGCCTCACATTTTATCACATTTCCTCAACTTGTTTAATAAATTCAATAATACATGACCACTCATATAAGATCCTCTATATACTTTTGTGAAAAAAGAGGCTCATGGGCAAAAATGCTTAACTGAGTCAACTGCTGTGAATGTAAAGTTTACATTACAATAATGAACAGAGGATAACAACAAAACTGAAGTAAAATTGTGTGTCATAACCGTCTTGTATGAAATTTAGCTTCAACTGGCACACTGGTTTCAGAGAAAGGCACATTCTAATTTTTAAATCTCAATGAATTTGGACAAAGGTCAAAGAATGATCATGGCCTGTACTCATACAGCTTATTTTTTTAATTCAACTGACATCATCTGTCAAAGATTACAACAGTTTCTGAAAAACAAGAGGACTATGATGGTCCTATATCACTCAACTGAGCTAAGAGATTAACATGTGGGTCCCAGGGCAGGGCAATTTTTAGCCCCAGGTGTATAATTTGAACAATCTTGGTAGATGTCCACCAAATGAAGCATAATACCAAATATCATAGGCCTGTGCCTTCTGGTCTTAGACAAAAAACCGGCCCCGATAGCTCAGTTGGTAGAGTGTCCGCTCCGGGGAAGGGGAGGTCTGGGGTTCGATCCCGGGCCCCGACATACCAAAGTCGTTAAAAATGGTATTAGCTGCTCCTCGCTTGGCACTCAGGTTTACGGGGAAGAGCTAGGACTGGTCGATCCAGTGTCAGGACTGGGTGTGGTATCATGTAATGTGTCTGGGACATGATACTTCAGTGAGGCAGCACTATAAACGTGAGCATTGAGCTCCCTGTCGCAACCAGACATCGTCGTGATATGACTGAAAAATTGTTGAAAGCGACGTTAAACCCGAATTCACACACACACACTTAGACAAAAAGAATTTTAAAAGTTTTCCCTATACATGTATAAGTCTAAGTAAAACTGTGGGCCCTGGGATGGAGTCATTTTTTGCACCAAGGCTATAATTTGAACAATCATGATAGAGGTCCACTAGATAAAGCTCATACAAAATATCAAAGACCTGGGCCTTCTGGTTTCAGATAAAAAGATTTCTAAATGTTTTCCACATGTAAGTCTATGTAAACCAGTGGGCCACAGAGTGGGGACATTTTTGGCCCCAGGGCCATAAACTCAACAATGTTGGTAGAAGCAACTTATGAAACTTCATAAGAAATATCAAAGACCTTGGCCTTCTGGTTTCAGACAAAAAGATTTCAAAATGTTTTCATTTGGAAGTCTATGTAAAACCAGTGAGCCCCTGAGTGGGGCAATAGGGCCATTAACTGAACAATCTTGGTAGACGTCCACTAGATGAAGCATCAAAGACATGGGCCTTCTACAAATGTTTACCATATGTAAGTCAATGTAAAACCAGTGGGCCCCGACGTGGGGCCTTTTTTGACCCCACAGCAATAATTTGAACAATCCTGGTAAAGGTCCACTAGATGAAGATTCATACCAAATACTAAAGACCTTGGCCTTCTGGTTTCAGACAAGATGATTTTTAAAGGTTTTCCCTATATTAGCCTATGTAACGCCAGTTGGCCATGGGGCGGGGGCCATTTTTGGCACCAGGGCTATAATTTGAACGATCTTGGTAGTGGTCCACCAGATGAAGCTTCAAACCAAATATCAAAGACCTGGGCCACTCCACGGATTGAAGCAAAAATGTGGTCTCTAGAGGGTGAACAAGGTTTTAAAGAAATTTGACCTAGTTTTTGACCTGACATAACCCATATTCTAACCTGACCTAGATATCATCAAGGCAAATAGTCTGGTAAAGTTTCATGAAGATTGAAGCAAAACTTAGGCCTCTAGAGGGTGAACAAGGTTGTAAAAAAAATTGGCCTAGTGACCTAGTTTTAGACCTCAAATTATCCATATTCAAACTTGACCTTGATATCATTAAGACAAGAATTCTGGTAAAGTTGAAGATTGAAGTAACATTATGGCTTCTAGAGGGCAAACAAGGTTTTAAAGAAATTTGACCTAATGACCTAGTTTTTGACCTCACATTATCCATATTCCAACTTAATCTTGGCATCATTAAGACAAACATTCTGGTAAAGTTTCATAAAGATTGAAGCAAAATTGTGGTCTCTAGAGGGTGACCCCAATATTCAAACCTGACCCAGATATAATCAAGACAAACATTGTGGTAAAGTTTTATGAAGATTAAAGCAAAACTATGGCTTCTAGAGGGTGAACAAGGTTTTCAATAAGTTTGACCTAGTGACCTAATTTTTGACCTGACATGACCCATATTCGAACTTGCCCTTGATACCATCAAGGCAACCATTCTGGTAAAGTTTTATGAAGATTGAAGCAAAACTGTTGTCTCCAAAGGGTGAACAAGGTTTTCAAAAAATTTGACCTAGTGACCTACTTTTTGATCCAACATGACCCATATTTGAACTTGATCCAGATATCAATAAGACAAACATTCTGGTAAAGTTTCATGAAGATTGAAACGAAACTGTGACCTCCAGAGAGTGAACAAGGTAAATGTTGATGACACACATCGCACGACAGACAAAGGGAGATCACAATAGCTTACCTTGAGTTTTGCTCAGGTGAGCTAAAAATCCATTATTTATCTTATTTACCTTATCCCAATGCATAAAACATAAGATGCCCTCCAAAGTTGACATTGCAATGTAACATGTCAGCTTTCTGCATTTTGTACTTTCAATAATGCCATATACATTGTGTACATGTATATCTTATGCTGTTCTGAGGAAACAAATATGTTTAAACCAAACATCGCAATATCATCTGAAGGTTTAGTTTGTTTGCAGTTCAACGGCCTGGTGTACACTATTAAGGTCATGGGCAGCTCATCTAACGACTTTTCCTGGGCAGGCTTATATATATGTGGTTTACCAGGACAGTGCATATTCTTTCATCAGAACTGAAAAGTACCTTTCTTGATTGATACTACTGATACATATGATGCTAGATACATAGGCAACATCATTAGACTTTTACCATATACAGGTATGGCAGCCATCTTGGCCATGTGACCCAATTAATTTGAATAATTTTTCATTTCCTTGTTCCTCAGAGCTTTCATGTAAGACTTGGTTTCAACTGGCAAACTGTAATTTTGAAATCTGTTACAATGGACCATGGTGACCTTTGATATTCAACTTGTGTCATTTACACATTTAGTTGATATCATAGGCTACAAGTTTCTGAAAATCCCATCACTTTCATATCTTTTGCATATTCAAGCTAAAATGACCAATTTTGGCCTTGGCATAATAGGTCTAGGTCAATCCAGGATCATCATTTGAAAAACAGTTTGTTGTTCAAGGCAACCCAATGCCACATACAAATTTTCAATGTCCTTGTTCAGGTGGTTCTGGAGAAGGTTTTTAACATTTAATGGACATGGCAGCCATTGTCATGGACCAGGAAATTTCGAAGGAATTTTGGTGCCCCTATCCTACCCACAAAGGCTCATCTGACTCAAATTAGCCCAGAGATTTCTAATGTGATTTTTGAAAAAGTTGACTGCTGGACAATGCCCAACGATGGATAAATGGCATATAAATTGCTATACCTAAATAAGCTCACCTATGAGCCTTCTGTTTAGATGAGCTAATACACATTCAGAACACTACTGTATGAGCAAGTTAATGCTATATGTCAAACCTTACCTTTTACAACCCACCATGATTTTGAAGATATTATTCTGCCACACCTTAGTCTGATCAAAGCTCTGATGTTGGGCAAACACTTTTACACTTTCTTTTTTCTTCTCAAAAGTGTGTTTGATCTTGTTGACCCAAGTTTGGTCCGTGGGACTGAAGCTTATGTAGACATCATAGGTTTTACTAAATACTGATCTCTACAATAAAAGCAATCAAATAATTAACCTGGTGAATTATAATAATTAACCCCATTTTTCAACGTTAAACCTGGAAATGGCATACAGCCAACAGTATCGGCCCAGATCAGACATTTCTGCTGCATCTGTCGAGGCCTATACTGTTTGCAAAAAATTAAGACATTTTTCAAATACTGTGAATCTTCAAAGGCTCAAACACCTTTGGGGACCATGAAAATGTGTTCGAGACAGGGGTAGTTCGAGCCACTGAGGGTTATTCATAGTCATGTCAGGAGGCATAACACTTGTATGAAATTAGGGTATGCTGTGTACTCATTAGAATCGCATCATCAAGGCTATACTAATGAGTACACACAACATACCTTTTTACAAAGAAACATCTTTCTATTCCTAAGTTTTATCAGGACCTCAGAAAGCTTTTACTAGGGACTCAAGAATGTATTCAAATGAGCCATGGTAAATGAGCCATCGGTGTTCGAAGTTTCACTGTCAATTTTAAAGATAACATGGCCTGGCACCCCTGAATTTTGAACCTGCTATCTATAAGGTGGAAGATTCCATTCAGTACACAATGTTTTAAGATAAATGGTTACAAAATGGTCACACTTTTAAGCTAGGTTACATTTTCAAAACTTCTGAGCCCACAAAAATTTGTTTGAGGCAGGGGTAGACTCCGGGTGGTTTGAGCAACCGAGGGTGAATCATAATGCCATGGCAGGAGGTAAAATTTTGATTTTCTATAAACTAATACCTTGTTTACACTAAGTATTTGGACATCTTAACTTCTTACCATACTTGTTCTACAACTTAAACAATTACAATTCACTTCCTGATAGGTGTCTAAAAATAGCTGGATGAGTGGCAAATAGTGTAGACCCTGATGAGATGCCGCATTCTGCGGCACCTCATCTGGGTCTGCATTATTTGCTCAGGCCTATCTGTCTGAGTACAAATGGAAAATACGGTATTTTGTGTTTACTCATTAGAATCGCCTTGATGGGGTAATTCCAATGAGAACCCACACAACATAGATTTTCTTGTTAAAACAAGATCCCTTAACCTTTAAGAATGCGAGAAAAACTGCATCTGAAAATGTTGTCTGCTTATGTCATCTGCTGAATCTTCTTGCAAACTTTTTAGAATTTTGTTTTCATACCGGCAAACAGTGGGGACCCAGATCAGACTGCTCCTAAAGGAGCAATCTGATCTTGGTACACACTGTTTGCGGTCCACACTGTTTGCAAAACTGACTTTTAAAATAACCGACAGACGAAAAAGCAGACGATAATTGTCGTGATTGTTTCTGGCGAAAGAATGTGCACTGTACTGGTTAACCGCTTACGTATAAGCCTGCCCATGAAAGTGTTGATAGGTAAACTGACCGGCTCAAAAATGACCTAAATAGTGTTGACTGGGCCGTAAAACTCCAATACAAACAAACAAACAAATTGTCGTGATTGGCATTTTATGGGTCAATATTTTTTATCTGAAGGTATGGGAAGAATTCTTGCCTTTCCCTCTAACTTTTTGATACTACTTTATACATACTGGTATAGAAACCAGAGTGTTTGTCTAACAGGCAATCTATCAAACAAGTGGACATTGGTGTCCTTAATATACATACCTTGTAGCTCACCCTAGCTGAAGTTAACCCTTATTGTATCAAATGGGATCTTCCTCCTTATATATGGTGGGAGTCCATTTCAATATTTAGGGGTGACAGGTTGAGTCACTTTAAAATTTATTTGGAACATAGCTGAACTTTTTGCAAATACACCACAACCTCTTTATAGCACTCTTAATTGGGTCCAAAGCAGAAACCATGTATGTTAAACAACCATGTTATATCCAAACAAAAATGTATAGATTATATAGAAAATGACCATTCGTGGTCATTTTTCAATATAATCTATATACTTTTGGGACCTATCTTGAAACCGTGAAGCCGAAGGCTCGTTTCATAAATATCATACGAAATGACCACCCATGTAAGATCCTCTATTTATAAAAGGTTGATCACATTATCACGGGCCTCTGTGACCCAATGGATAAGAGCGCTGACTCTTAATCATTAGATCTCACACCACTGTGGATATGAGCTTGGCTCTGGTCACATGTGAGATTCCAAGTTCTGCAAAGGAAAGTTAACTGGTTTTCTCTGGGTACTCAGGTTTTCACCTACCTCCGATTAATGACCGGCTCGAATTAAGTGAAATAACCTTGAAAGGGCCATAAAACCAAAATAAAAAAAAATCACATTATCACTGACTAGAATCTGTGTCTGGCATGAGAGGTATACTCGGAAATATTTAATGCCAATAATTTTAATGTTGGTCAGCAGAACAAATTTCACGTTCAGTTGCGTTTTGTAACAGGGCCCGGGTGTATGTTTGTTTCATTATGGCAATGGCCACTTTCAAAGCTCTTCTACCATAGCTACCAATAAGATCATAAGACGTATCAAGAATAATTGTGGAATAATTTTTCTTACTTCTTGATTATACCATAATACATGTATTTTGTGGGTACCTGTTAGAATCGCCTCATTGAGACGATTCTAACAAGTACCCACAACATGTTTCTCAGACAAAAAAAAAAAGAAAACTATTACCTTCCTTACTCTTCCTTATCTAGTGCTATATTGTAATTGTCACAAATGGCATGAAGACTGTACACAAGAGCCCACTTTCAGAGAAACATTGTTGTGATACTTCAGTGTTAGCCATAGCTATCTGACTGACTGACGGTTGTTTTTTAAGGTAACCGGGCGCCATGGGCACATAGGGGCTACCCCCCATAGCTATCTATATAGTAAATACATGGTTAGTGTCTTTAATATTAAAAAAAAATCGGTGAGCCTTAGACAATTTTATAGGGGCGAGCTTTAGCGAGCCCCTATAAAATTGTTGCGACGAACGGATTATATTTTATCATTAAGGCACTAATTGATTCTAATGAGTATACACAACATACATTTTCCAGATCAAATTTGACAATTATCCAAAATATATTTATATCTGCAGTTAAGGAATTTTTTCCAGGGGTTCAAAACAGCCATGGTAAACGAGCCATTGGTGTTCGAGTCATCGAAGTTTCACTAAAATACTTGACTTTCTCACAGCATACCTTGAGTTTATCATTTTGGGCCATCGATTTCACTTTTAGGGCCTGAAACATTGTGGCAACCTCCTTGTCTATTTTCCCATACAGCACAATCTTGAGACACCTGAGAGGTAGGCCAGCTCGAATCCAGTGAGCAGCAGCATCTACCATTGCACCACAGATACCAGCTTTGTTGAAACCCTGGCAAAACAAAATTTATAGTCCAGCTGTTTAAAGCCAGTGATATCATTAGTTACCAGCTGTTTAAAGCCAATGATATGATTGGTTACCAGCTGTTTAAAGCCAATGATATTATTGGTTAATGTAATACAGTTAAATATACTAAGACCACCTTTGGTACTGTTCAAAAGTGGTCTTTAAGACCACTTTTGAACAGTTCCAAAGGCGGTCTCTGACCAGACGATACTGCATGCAGGAAACACAAAGAAATAATAACTGCAACCTACTTAATAAGCTTGTTAAAGCAGAATTAGTCTTAATTTTAGGTGGTCTTAATAGCGGAATTTCACTGTATACAGTAAAATTCCGCTATTAAGGCCACCTAAAATTAAGACTAATTCTGCTTTTAAAAGATTATTAATAGGCTGCAGTTATTCTTTCTTTGTGTTTTCTACATACAGTGTCCTCTGATCAGAGACCACCTTTGGGACTGTTCAAAAGTGGTCTTAAAGACCACTTCTGAACAGTCCCAAAGGTGGTCTTGATACAGGAATTTTACTTTATGTATCATATAGAGGATTAGTTAATGTAACACGTGCATTATATAGAACTTACCTAAATGGTCATTTCATATGAAATTTATGAAACAAGCCTTCATTGAATTTCATAAATTTCATGTAGGCTTGTTTCATAATTTCATATGAAATGACCTCACATACGATATTCTTTTTATCATATGAGCATATTCTTAGTATTTTCTCCCTTGAAATTTTTAACAACTTCCAGAGAAAAAATAACCTTGGCACAAAAGACATGATAAAGTTGTGATATTACATGTTACATCATACAGTAAATATGAAATGACATTAAGTCACCGAGAAAACACTTCATAAATGTTTATAATCTATATTATTAATTGACTATCCTGTATTGTCCGGAGGTCATCCATATTAAACCTGAGGTCAAAAATCAATAATCATGTTTTTAATGGTGTCAATTAATAAAATTGTCATTTATCAAGTAATTTCGTATTGTCCCAGTTACAGGCCCTCGGTCAGCTGTATTGGCCTCGGCCCAATACAGCAGACTTCAGACCTGTAGCTGGGCTAACACGAAATTACTTGATTAATAACATTATATGATAAAAATTTGCATCATTCATTCCAGCATACATAGATGCATACTAACATTAACATACATTTTTGTTGAAAAAAGAGAGAGTAGCTTTTGCATTACCATGCCATCATGTTAACAAGTCTGTGTAATAAACACTCCTCTAAACTCCACTTTATATAGGGAAAGTGGGGTTTAAGGTGGTATTCAGTAGTTTTCCTTAGTTTTGTTCAAAAACATAGATTATGGGCACTCGTTAGAACCGCCTCAATGAGGTGGTTTTGAGGCAGTTCTAACAAGTAACCACAATCTATATTTTGACTAGAAATAAGAAAAATATCATATTTTGCCATCTAAAAAATGCTATTTCCAGAAATCTGAAAGACACCCTTTTAGCACATGTGTGTGTTATCGTAATGCAAAAGCTATTCACATGTTTTCAGCAAAATCACCAGTGAATTAGATACTGTACTTGCTAAAAACTACTAACAAGTCTGTTTAGCTAAGCAAGCCTTGAACAACTGGACCCTAGCTCTAGATAACAGGATCCTCATTATGAAGGAACTTTAGGATCAAGGTCTGCAGTCGGAAATTCCGTGCAACCATTTCATTAATACAGCATTGGATGACAAGGTATCGAGTTCAAGTGTTAGTAAAAATAATAGTAATTGGTCATTGCTCATTGTTTTAATATTCATGATACCCATACTTTCTCACTCTTGCAAGCTTTAATTTACCATAATTCACTGATATTGCTGCTTTATTTGCAGGTATGTGAAATTGTGACCTATATGACTGCTAAATTATATAACCCACAATGCAACAAAATTACCTTTGTGGATATATAAAAACAATATAGAATGTACTGACAAATGAACATGTAATCAAAAAGACTGATTGAACATTGATAGTCTGTGCATGTCTGAAAGACCATCTTACTGCATTGAGATTCATATGTTGAATGTGGTGAGGGTTTAGAATTTGCAGGTGAACAATTTACCAATATTAACAAAGGTAATTTTTTGTAAACAAAAGTGAATTTACAGCACCTGCATAAAAAAGCAATAAGGGTCACAGACATCAGCATTCCCAGTGGTGTTTGGTTTAAGAAACAGAGCAGCTATTGAGTTGTTGAGAAATAAATCACTGTTTGGTGGTCAGTTGTAAAGTAAATCAAATCACCTCTAGAAGCAGTCTGATCAGGGTCCATACTCTTTTTGCCTGAATGCAAAATTATGATTGAAAAGTTTGCAGGATAATTCAGCAGACAACATAAACAGATGACATTTTCAGATGCTGTTTCTCATGGCATCTTAATCATCATGAAGTGCTTCTTAAAACTGCATACTTTATCTCCTTAAATGCTTCTATCTTTGTCCTACAAACCTGATGGCCAGTTGCCAGTAAAGGTGTAATGACTGTATTCTCTTGGTTATTAAATACTGGAACAAACACACGAAACATATCACTGATCTGTTGAGCTACTGTGAAGTTACCACGACGCCTGAAAATAATAATAATATGCCCATGTTATTTTGCCCTGCTGTCTGAAGCATCATTAGTTTAGCAAACTCGGTGGTAGTTGAACATTAAATGCTCTAGTAAGTACAATATCTAATACACTGGTATTTTTGCTGAAAAAAATGTCAGAATTTTGTTTTCAGCAAAAATAATAATAATAATAATAATCGACCTTCTTTATAGAGGGTAACACATTTAGTAAACTAGTACTAATCTTCCACGTGGCCCTCTTTTCCTGGGTAGAACCAGTACTAAGCAATGTGGATAAAGTCTCTTGCTCAAGGAAACAACACTTGCCGCTCGTGGGGTTCGAACCCGGTACCTCTCGATCCCGAGGCCGACACTTTACGACTGCACCACTGCGCTCCACATCAGTGCATTTGGAGTACTGTTTAAACATGCAGGAGCTCGGCCCACACATTTTGCCTGTGTGCAAAAATATTTTTAAAAAGTTTGGAAAAAAATCAGCAGACAGCAGAAGCAGACGACATTTTCAGATGTAGTTTTTCTCACCATCTTAAGGGTTAAATATTATTGGTTGTTTGACAAACAAACTATCCAAAAATATCCCATCTGTTCAGCTGAAAGACTGTACCTGACATGATTGTAGTTTCCCCAACAGTTTACTATATGGGTTAGTTGCAACATTTTGTCATGTTGTTATGTTGCAGTTTTATGGCCCAGTCAACAGCTAAGGTTATGATTGACTGGTCAGCTACTGTTCACTATTCCTGGACAGGCTTAGACCCTCTAAGCAGCTTACCAGAACTTAGTGAGAGCACGCTCCAAGCAGTAACTGACAACAACCTGTGGATCAGTGGACGAGTCCTCAAGCAATCATCCATCTCAAGCTGTCTCCCAGGAGATTGGGCATTAGCAAAAGGAAAGATAACATACAGAAGAAGAAGAAAACAACACCTGCTGCAAGCACAACAGGTCCTTGCACTATTAAATCCAAAGCAGTAGAATGCAGAAAGCTACACAGCACCTTCACACTGACCCAACTTCCCACACCTTTTGTAATGAACAGAATCTTCTGCCTTATAGCTGGAGTCCATTTTAAAATTTTGCGGTGTCAGGATCCAAACTTTATGCAAACAAAGCTGGCCTAGATCAGATACTGTATTCTTTTTTTGGAGTTTTCTGTCTTAAATGGGTCAAAACATTTGAAACCAGAATACATGTAAATGTAAGTGACTACCAAATTCACCACAAATGTATCTTGAAATTCTGCCTATGAGCCACAAGAAGCCAAAATGACTCTGAACACATGGTCACGACAAAGACTCATTTCAACAAACACTACGGTTAAACTTCAATGGCTCAAACTGCTTTGGGACCATGCTAATCTGTTTGAGACCGTGTTAATTTGAGTCATTGAGTGTTAGTTATAGTACCTGGTCAGGAGGCATAATAAGGATGACATAACCCTTAAGGTGCCAAGAAAACCAGAAAAACTACATCTGCTTAATTGTTTCTTTTTTGCAAACGTTTTAAAAATAGTTTTGCATACAGGCAAACAGTGTCGACAGGAGCAGTCTGATCTGGGTCCACACAGTTTGCAAAAAAATTTCTTTTAACATAACTGGCAGACGGCAAAGCAGACGACAATTGTCATGATTGGCATTTAATGGGTTAACCCTTAAAATGCTCCAAATCACAGTAACTGCAGTCTACTTTTTCGTCTGCTTTGTTGTCGGCCGGTAACATTAAAAGTCACTGTTGCAAACAGTGTGGACCCAGATCAGAATGCTCATGTAGTCTGATCTGGGTCCACAGTGTTTGCCTATATGCAAAAGTATATTTGAAAACATTGCAAGAAGAATCAGCAGATGACATAAACAGCTGACATTTTTAGATGTAGTTTTTTTTTTCATCTTAGAGTTAAAGATACTTTTTAATCTTCAATAAAACAAATGACATTTGTTCCAGTACCTGCAGATATCAACATACATCATCAAGATTAAAAATAAAAAATCTCCCAATATTATCCAAAACAAATTGATATCTGCAGGTACTGGAACATTTCCTGGTAGGGCTGGCTAATCAGAGCTGGAAAGATAATCTATTATCAGTCCTGTCATTGCGATCAATAATCGATTAGTAATCGCTAAGATTTTTGTCATTATATTACCTGTCTGGCTTTCTGTCAGAGCATGACTCTTACCATATGTTGCACATTACCATATGTATATTTGAACAGACGGGCCTGAGCAAACAGTGTAGACCCAGATGAGACGCCGCATAATGCGGCGTCTCATCAGGGTCTGCACTGTTTGCCACTCATCCAGCTATTTTAGGCATAACTTTGGGTAGTACATTGTACCTATAATCGATTAAAAGCAAATCAGAAATGATAATCATTTTTGTGGAATTTATCGATCGATTAATCGATTATACGATTAATCATGGCAGCCTTATTTCCTGGGGACACAAGCATGATTTCAAATCAGTCATGGTAAACCAGCCAGAGTTGCTTGAATCATTTAGGCGATAACTGTATTCAAAATTGTCATTTGGGGAGGTAAATATGTGGTTTTACGATCGGAAATTTCGTTTTACGGCAACGCATCAGCAGAGCTGTAAAACGGAATTTGCGACCGTAAAACCACCGATTTACCTCCCCAAATGACAATTTTCAATACAGTTATCCCCATTCTAATGCACTTATTCGGTTGTTTTGTTAACAATTGTACTATTTTACACAAAGCAGCAGGCGTTGTGAGCTGCGTAAAACCAAATGTCAGCCAATGAAAAACGACGTTACGTGGTGAAGTCAGATTTCCGACAGTATATCGTGGAATATACTGTCGCAAATTTTTGACGTTATCCAATCAGACGTCGCGTTACATACGTAAGTGCATTAGAATGATGTTTCACTGTATATGAATGCCTGTTGACCCAGAAGCCATCTGATCTGGATCTACACTGTCACTCAGTTTGTTGATTTGAATGAATACATATAATATGACTGGTTGATAGTCAGAAATGGGCATGGAAAAATTAAATTATTCAGCAGGACAATGGCTAAAGTTTAATTTTGCTTACCTTTCAAAGCAGAGAAGTCGGGAGAAAGGGGAGTTTGGGGTTGTAATTGGTTTAGACAACCAGCAGGAGAAATGGTGTCTCAGATCCAAATCTTTATGTTCAGACAGCTTCTGAACCGATATCCCCAGGTTAAACTTCAGTGCACCAATCATTGTACCATTCATGGGACTGTAGTCTCCTGAAAAAAAATAACAAACAAAATAAATATGATAGAGAGTCACTCAAGGAATGTTCTTCTAAAATTATTTTAAAATTGGACCAGTAGCCTTGGAGGGGATGTAGTGTTAAGGTTTTTCTATTTTTTTTTTTTTTTTTGCTATGTTGGCCATTTTAGTAGATGGGGCCCCCAAGGAACAGTCCTGTAAAATTATTTCAAAATAAAAAATAAAAACGATCAGGAACTGATACAATCAGATCCCAAATTCTTCCCACAATATCACAAGGGAAAGAAGTCGAAACATGGAGCGACGACAGTAAACAAAACGGACAACAGGTACACCGAGTCAGCAGCTCTTTCCTAAACAGGTGGTGCCTCAGAATATCCAAATCTAAGTAAAAAGGAGCAACATACATAATGGGGGAAAAATCAGAATCACCAACATGACAAACATTAAACTGGAAGGACAAACGTAACTGAAAATGAACAAGAAAGCAGTCTGAAGGACAGCCAACTTTGTATCAAGGCTCAACCTTGTGACCATCACCTGTGACCTTGACCTTGAGTTGACATGGTTTATTTATGGTTCTGCACATCAGCTCACTGTGGGGTATATTTCACAAAAGTTTAATGAAAATCCTTCCAGGGGTAAAGGGGATATGGAACGGACACAAAATTCAAAGTTTCAAACTCGTGACCTTCAACTGTGACCTTGACCTTGAGTCAGCATGGTTTATTACCGGTATGTGTTATGCACATCAGCTCACTGATGGGGACATTTGACCAACATTTAATGAAAATCCTTGAAGGGTAAAGAGATATGGAAAGGACACAAAATTCAAAGGTTCAAACTCATGACCTTCCAATGTGACCTTGCCCTGGTGTCGGCATGATTCATTTATGGGCTCTGCACATGAGCTCACTGAGGGGGATAATTGACCAAAGTTAACGAAAATCCTTTGAGGAGTAAAGGAGATATGGAACGGACAAAAATTCAAAGTTTTAAACTTGTGACCTTCAAATGTGACCTTGATCTTGAGTCAGCATGGTTCATTTATGGGTTATGCACATCAGCTCACTGAGGGGTATATTTGACCAAAGTTTAATAAAAATCCTTAAAAGGGTAAAGGAGATATGGAACAGACACAAAAAATCAAACTTTTAAATTCTTGACCTTCAAATGTGACCTTAACCTTGAGTCAGCATGGTTCACTTATGGGTTCTGCACATCAGCTCACTGAGAAGAATATTTGACCAAAGTTTAATGAAAATCCTTCCAAGGGTAAAGGAGATATGGAACAGACACAAAATTCCAAGTTTCAAACTCATGACCTTCAACAACCGTGACCTTGACCTTGAGTTGGCATGTCTCATTTATAGGTTCTGCACACCAGCTCACTGAGACGAATAATTTACCAAAGTTTAATGAAAATCTATCAAAGCGTTCAGGAGATATGGAGCGGACAAGAAAGTGTTATGGACAGACAGACAGATGGATGGACAGATGGACGGACAGACATGGGTTCTGCACATCAGCTCACTGGGAAGAATATTTGACCAAAATTTAATGTTCCTTCTAAGGGTAAAGGAGATATGGAATGGACACAAAATTCCAAGTTTCAAATTCGTGACCTTCAACCATGACCTTGACCTTGAGCCGGCATGGTTCATTTATGGGTTCTGCACACAAGCTCACTGAGAGGAATAATTGAATGGCAATTTATTTAATTGTGGTTTATACACAACATATTGTTTCTAGTATCACATTAGTATTATTATTGTCACTTCTGACTGGTAGAATATATTTTTGAGGTCCAAAAATTAGTTGTGCAGACCATGATCAGAAGATTTCTGTTGCAACACTGGAACACCTGTTAACTGTCTGCTGGGCTTATCAATAATATTTACAGACTTAAGTTATGTTAAATTATGTAACTCCAGCTGCCAAGATACTTTCTGACCAGATCAAAGATAACTGGGAGTAAGAGTTATGTAATAAGAGATTATGAGAGTGCAATCAAATAGTACCAAGATGATCATAGAAGAGATTTGTCATTTGTGGCCTGGATAGGAATATGAACAGTGGTCTTCAGACTAGCTCAATATTTCTTCTTTTCTGTTTTGTGATTTAACATTATTCATTGATTGGATACATTACTCTGAAAAGGATTATCTTACATGCTTTAGTATCTCAGTGTACGTTTACACAGAAATTGTTTATCTAACATTTTCATTGTCATCTCATTTTAAACAGTATCAGTGTGCTGACTCAATTTCTTATTTGGCATCACAGCATAAAATGTGTTATCCAGGTCACTATCTAAATCAGACATCTTTCAGTGAGATTTTAGCTAACCTTTGTAAAAAAAAAAAAAAAAATGGTAGAAGCTGACAATACTTTATGAACATTGCTGGTGCTGTATGCGGCAGAAGAAGTGTGTTGTCTCAACTTACTCATATAAGTACACCCTTATACAAGACTTAGTTCAATTCTGTGTCAGTGTCAGGAAAGAAGTTGCCTTGAACCACATCAAATAAGTTACCTCAGCCTCATCAGTGTGTCAGGGAAGAAGGCCTTGATCTGTTACAGACATCAAAGATAAGTATTGTCATTGCTTTCCGTTAGTTTTCAAATCAGCTGATTCTAAGAAAATCTTGCCTTAATTCTCAATGTACTGATGCACCAGTTTAGGCTGCAACAGAGCTTATCTTCGTCAACAGCATAAGGAAATCATTTGTCATTATATGTTAGAAAAGATACACTTTATTCACCTTTGTCTGCCCACAGAAGAGTACTAGCTCAATAGGACCTAAACTTAGTGAGGACTGGGCTGCTAAGCTCCAAATCACCCTTGACAGTATAGCAAGATCATAGGTAGAATATTCAGAGGATAGCTTTGTTACATGCACATGAACAGACTTATTGTGACTCTTTAATTTCAGTATATTCTAAATGCTTTGGTAAATGCTTGTCTTACAAATCAGTTCATGTATAGAATTCCGTGCAATTAAAGTGTGGGACACCAAGTTCTGCAATGGAAGTCAGGTAGTTTTGCTCCGAGTACTCCAGTTTTCACCAGCCTCTGAGTTATAATTGTCTTGCATCCCAGTCCATGTGTAGAATGTGTAAGTCGACATGCAACTCTAATGCTCTCATACCAGGGTGAAATAAAGTGTGGGACATCCAAGTTCTGCAATGGAAGTCAGGTAGTTTTGCTCCGAGTACTCCAGTTTTCACAAATAAAAATCAAAAATGAGTTCCTTTAAGAGCAATGAAAACATTCATAAGAAAGAAGATGGGTCATACTACACAAGCCTCTGACTTATAATTGCCTTGCATCCCAGTTCATGTGTAGAATTACGTAATTCGATATGTAACTAATGCTCTCATACCAGGGTGAAATAAAGTGTGGGACACCAAGTTCTGCAATGGAAGTCAGGTTGTTTTGCTCCGAGTACTCCAGTTTTCACCAGTCTCTGAGTTACAATTGCCTTGTATCCCAGTTCATGTGTAGAATTCCATACAATCGATATGCAAATCTAATGTTCTCATACCAGGGTGAAATAAAGCATGGACACCAAGTTCTGCAATGAAAGTCAGGTAGTTTTGCTCCGAGTACTCCAGTTTTCACCAGCCTCTGAGCTATAATTGCCTTGCATCCCAGTTCATGTGTAGAATTACGTAAGTTGACATGTAACTCTAATGCTCTCATACCAGGGTGAAATAAAGTGTGGGACACCAAGTTCTGCAATGGAAGTCAGGTAGTTTTGCTCTGGGTACTCCAGTTTTCACCAGCCTCTGGGTGACAATTGTCTTGTATCCCATGTCATGTTGTTAGCTGCAACAAGCATCATGCTAATCAAATTCTTTCCTTCATTGGGACTTGAGCCTGCTATAACATGCCTTCCTTCAGGGCTAGGTTGTGCCTTTATTTATATATGGATACATTCATGGATATTGTCTGAAATTCATCATCTGGGGGTTAGCTTGATTAAGTCTGTGTCTCGTACAGGCCTCGTTTTGCTTTCGTTTTCATGCCTCACTTCAGGGGTCTTCCCGTAAGATGCATAGCATTCACGCCTGATTCAGGCCTCATAGAGTGCACCGATCACGCCTCCACTCTGGCCTTCACTCGGTATCGGCCGTAAGATGCATAGCATTCACACCTGAATCAGGTCTCATAAGGTGCCCCGGCACTGGCCTTTTCACTCGGGATCGTCTATCTATCATCAGTCAAGTCATAATCAGGGGTCTTCCCGTAAGATGCATAGCATTCACGCCTGATTCAGGCCTCATAGAGAGCACCGTTCACGCCTCCACTCTGGCCTTCACTCGGTATACTACCGTAAGATGTATAGCATTCACGCCTCCTCAGCCTAGAGACTGCTGCGTCACGCCTCCCCTCTGGCTTTTTCACTCGGGATCATCCCATCATTCATCATCAGTCAAGTGACCTCATATCAAGCATTCAAGACTGATCAAGCTCTCCCAGATTGTGACTTTGTGCATATGGTAATAATAAATAAAAAAAAAAAAAAAAAAAAAAAAAAGGAGAAGAAAGGAAGATATCGAACATATACTTTGATCATTCTGATTCACATCAGCGGGATGTTAAGCTGCTTCATTCAGAATATTATCAGACTTTGGTCTCCAAAGTGCAGTAATAACCAGCATAAGCCTTGACATTGTTGCAAACCTTAGATTTTCAAAGCTTCCAAATTTTACAGTGTATACATGATATGTCTTATTTTCCATCCTCATGAGCAGATTTTGCTAGCCAGTCAAGGTTTGTAAGAGGACAATTGTATCGATTTCTGATCATTGCCTTCACTTCTATTTTGTAAGAGCACACTAGTTTATAGTTATTCTGACAATGTTGAGAGAATCGATAAGCAGCACAATCAGTCCAATTCTAACAGTGTAAGACGATCAGTTGCACGGCTATGTCTCTTATTCAAACAGTCCAGAAGATTCAACTGCCTGGTTCAGTCTCAATTACCATATCAAGCAACCAGATTGCATAATTTAACTGTTTCTTCATATTCAACAATGACATACAATCATGGCTATAATTCTAATGTTTCCTACTATAACAGTGGAATAATATCAGCTGACAAGACTGTCTCAAATTCTAACAGTGCAACATGATCAGAATGTAAGGCCTATATAGTCATCAATTCTAACAGTATATGATACATGTACATGCTTGGCATTGTGGAGTGATTAACCCCTTTATGTACCGGATGGAATCTTCCTCCTCATATATATCAGGAGTCCATTTCAACATTTAGGGGTGTCAGGATGCGTTATCAACAAAAAAAAAAAAAAAAATATTTGGAAAATGACTGAACTTTTGGCAAGCGGTGAAGGCCCTGATCAGACGTCCTGGGCCTACACTGTTTGCCAAGTACCCCTTTTGGGGTTTACAATACTAAATGGGTTGAATTCCAGTCCAGTAATTGTAGTACTAATTCAACAACTATGTACATGTATGTGTGGACAATCTCAGAAAACAGTCATAGAGCCAAAAAATTGGTAGTTGTCCTAGTACCATATTTATGATTATTTGTGTCAGTTTCAGAATGGAGCAATCCTGGGTGTTCTAGCCTGGTCAGCTATGGCTTATGCAGTTGCTTTGGATGTCAAACATGATGAACTAGAGTAAAACTTGAACAGAATCAAAGTCCACTTGACAAGAAGCAGATTTTTCCTTTAATGTGACATGAATGTTATTTCCCATTAAGGGTGATGCCAACATTTACAAGTAAACTAGAAATTGTGGTTTTAGAATAACAACTTCCAGAACAAGTAAAGATTAATATACATTGAACTGGCTCTATGCCAAGACAGAATTTAGGGTTATGCAGATATTTGACTCAATAAACATCCATATTTTGTAGTAGACCGAGTATGCCCCCTTGGAGTATGCTTGCATTACCTGGCACCTGGCAGGCACGCAGCGCTGGATTAGAGTTGAAACAGTTTAGTTAAGGAAAAAATATTCAGCATTGTGGTCCTGCTGGGAATCCAAAGAGGAGTATTGGTCTGAAATCATAGCTATAATTGCCGTGATGTTCCTGAATATGATACAGAAAGGCCTAAACATGCAGCGCAGTCCTGATCAGACTGCTCCTGAAGGAGAGTCTGGCCAGGTTTGCACTGTTTGTCATTCCGTCTGAAATTTTTGGACTCCTTGCTGGATCATGAAACTGATTTGCTTAATTGCAGCAAGTACTAACTGTAGTAATTTTAAGTTTTTACGGTAATAGTTTTCCTACAGCACATGCTGTTGTGGACAATGTTATCCTTGCCGATTGGTGAGTTACAAGAGTAAGACAAGTTTTGTATACACGTGTGATCTGTGTTCAGGTGAGAAGCCTATAGGAGTTGTTCAGTTTTAGCAATCAGTCCAACAAACATCATAGTTTTTTTTTTTTTTTTCTTCTTTCAAAAAATCAATATTCAGAGTACATGTATATTGAGTAAACACTGCTGTATCAGAAAAATTTTGAATATATATTTATATTTGTAAACAGTAGATCGATCATATGACAATGACATCACATTAAAACATTGTGTCAAGTTTTTGTCAGCTTGCAATGAGGCTCAGTTCATTCATATTGAATGTTCAATTGTAAAAATGCGGCCCGACATTCTGTGGTAAGACATTGACAAACGGGCACAGGTTTCAGAGTTTTTTATAGAATTTTTTATCTCTGTTTTTTCTGGGCGAGTCGACCACACATTGAATATAGAGCCTTTTAAAGAATACTTTAGGCGACGGCTACTGACAACCGGTTGTCACCAGCCTGTGAGGTTACAGACAACCGGTTGTCACCAGCCTGTGAGGCTGCTGACAACCGGCTGTCACTAGCCTGTGAGGCTGCTGACAACCAGCTGTATAAACCTGAATTTAATAGTTTTTGAAAGTTGATTTTTTCCGGTACTGGACCACATTGCCCCACTTCCGCTGTTCGTTCGCTGCATAAAATAGTCCAAATGAACTCTTGAAAGTTAATTTTGCAGGCCGACTCCGCATGGAACGTCTTTCAAAATATTTCAGTTTTCGAGACTTTATACGGATTGAATATAAATTGGCACAGAAAGACGAATTCTGAAAAGAAAACAGTACTCTGGAACTATTTTCCTACGCGCTTTTCGGTGATATTAATGAGGGAGTTCGACCATCTACCAGACCATGGTAGCGGAAGTCAAATTGTGCACGTTCTTCCCATGATTTCCATGTTTTTTCACCGGTGTGATCGAACGACGTCTGGTAGATGTTTTGTTGACTGATACACAGACCCCCTATTTCTTGAATAGAAGCAGTCAATTCCCGGACATTAGTGTTCGCACCTTTCGCCGACATCTTTGTTACGTATTGTGTGACGTATCTACCAGAGTAACCCACGCTATAGTCTGGTTCGACCAGAGTGACGTCACAACACTTCCGCCATGCTAGCAGACCGCTACCAGACTGAGTTCGCTCACAGTTTGGTTAACCATGGTTAACCACTGTTCGTGATCGAACTACCTCTATGTTTTACTCTTTCATCCCTGAGTTTCTAAACAGGACTCTTCTCGCTTTAAATATATTCTTATAGAAAAGGATTTCTGATTATAGTTCACTGACAGGATGGCAAACAGTTTACATGTAGATTCTGGCGAGACGTTCTAGCTACGTGCCGTCTTATCAGAATCTTCAAGGTTTGCATAGATACAGTGTAATTCTACCTCGGCGTCTGCACCGGTCTACAGGGTTAAAAGAGATAGCTTATCACAACCCTTTACTGACCTACAATTCGCCTGCTTTCGAGAGCTCTAATATTACAAAACACGTGTTCCGTACTTTAGCAAATATGAAGACACCGTTCAGAAGCAACATTCTGTGGCATCTAATCTATCTTAACTGTTTCCAAATGTCACAGTATTAAAACAATTGACATTTATGGGTCAATGTTTTTAGGACCCCGTACAGGTGGGAATAAACGTATTTTAATTCACCTTGGGTAAACGCGGCGTCTGACCAGTTATAATGTTAAATCAAATGGATTAAAAATGATCTTTTTTGTCAAGCTATTCTCCTTTTTATGTCCCGCCGCCCGAAGGAACATAGCTCCAAGCGTCTGCACAACGTATGTGCATCGTCGTATGAGTGCGGCGTTGATGCGACGTTGCTAAGACATCATGTGCCCGCTAGGAGAACTTCTCTGTAAGATTATTAGCAGACATGTACTGAGCTAATTTAGAAATTTATGGTTGGACCATGAAAAAATTGGCAGGCACGTTTTTCTTTCTTTCTTCCGTATTTTCTTCGTGGGGGTAGTTGAGTGAGGCAATGGCGATGTGTATCTTGTGTCACTGGGGAGTCCGTCTTATATTGACTTACAGTTGAACAACACCTGCTGTCCTTGCAGCAGGTAACAGTAGAGTGAGGGAGTGTTGATATTTCTTCTGTTTCTACACTTCCATTCATTTGCCTCTTTCTCCTCTGTCCCTCACTTTCGTCTTCTCTACAACGGCCCTGCCCATCGGGGCTTGAAGAAATATATGGGCTGCGTGATGCTTCCACGCAGAGCTGAAAACGACCCGCACACGAGTACTGGTAAACTGCTTAGAGGATCTAAGCCTGCCCAGGCAAAGCGGTGCGAGTCGGCCCGTCCATGCTTATGAACCCTATTGGTTTCATTGGACGGCAGGGCTTGAGATGTCATTTCATCTCAATGTCAGGTAAAAGTCCCACAAATTGGAAGCAACGTCTCCAAAATGACCTTTACAGTGTGGACGGGGACGTAAAATCTCAAATCAAACAAACATATCATCTCCTCTACTGTCTCTTCTATCTCTTTTCCCCAAAATGATCCACTAGGGTTGACCTGTCGTTAAACTCAAAACAATCGATGAATCATTTTTTCTTTGTCGAATTTTTTAACCCACTTGGACCTTGTCAAATCAGAACCAGAATCAGAATTGTTACTGGTGACACGTCAAATGTCATTCATACACCAGGACCAGTGATATGGGAAGTTAGTCTCTATATTTTTTTTTTACAAAATATCTAGATAACTGCTTTATCTATGACTAACATTGTTATAATAATTATTCCTCATAAATCAACTTTCCTCAGTACTTTCAGTACTTTGATTTTCTTTTGTTCTTAATTGATATGATATCCTGAATGACTTTATCTTTCCTATAAACCTTTTTGGGTGTGTTTCTTGGAGTCTTTGTGGTTTATTATTTAGTATTGCTATATATTGACACTGAATTTGTATGTTGCATACTGATGTTGTTAGAACAAATATAACTCAGCAGCAGTATCTGCTTTATGTGATCATAATTTAACCACATAGATGTGAATAAAAAGGGAAGTCCAGAAATGATCATTAGATATTTTTAATTTAGTTAAAAAGGTCTGGGTGGGTGGGGTAATTCCATATCAGCCACAACCTGGAAGAATCTAACTGGGGATTTATGACCTTTTAATATTAATTTAAGGTTGAGTCATAAAATTGTTAAGCTGCAGAAACATATTGATAAGATATTAGGATCGTTTGCATGCTGCCAAATTATGCTAGAATATATCACTTTATTTGCAATTTGTAAATTTTGTTAAATATTTGCACTTCCTATCTGTGTGAAAACAAGCTGTCAAGAACAGAATTGTAAAATTTCCCCCTTTTGGCTGACGGGTTTGTCGGTGATTGCATGGAGACTGCTAAATATTGGAAGATCTTCTGTCAAAGCTGTTATATGAGATATGTGCCCTTGAATGCAGAAAATGCTATACAAAATTCCTAAGTCACAAGTTTTTATCTGTTTACTGCCCACCCTTGGTTTAGCTGAAACTTCTATTGTATGAGAGTCAAAAAACTAAATTCAATGTATCATGCATTAAAGGGATACATGTACCGATACCTTGCCAAATGAATCATTAATAATAGTGTTTTTTCTTTTTCCTATTTTTTTTAGTTTTATGGCCCTTTCAAGATTATTTCACTTATTTCAAGCCAATCGTTAATCAGGTGCGTGAAAACCGGAGTACCCAGAGAAAAACACCTCTGACCCAACTTCCCGTGGCAGAACTTGTGGCCCCGAAATACAGCAATGAGAGGCCTAATGATTAAGAGTCAGCGCTCTTACCTACATGTACATGTATTAATCCACGGAGGCCCATTAATAGGGAAATGGTAGTGGGGGGGGGGGGCATTGTTTCGGTGCAGAAAGTTGCTCTGCTTTAGTTAAAACTTCCATTGTGTAAGGGTTGAAAAGAAATACAACATATGGAAAACTTTATTGAACGAGACCAGGAGGTATGTGCCCCAATATAGGGAAGGGCATGATGTTTTTGGTGTGTTTTTGCTGGTTTTGGGTAATTGATGCAGTGTATCTCTAGAACCAATTTAGTGGATTCTTACCACATTTGCATCAACCAGTATGTGATCCACTTGCATCAGTCTGTGCATCATTAACTTAATGATTAAGACCTGGAAAAACAGTTACTTAGGTCTTTTGACCTTGACTTTATTTTCAAGGTCACAGGCTGCCCAAAACTGTCTTTTTTATTAGAAACACTTTGCCTCCAGAATGAATGTATGAATTACATGTATGGTCATACTTGGTATAATCTATCACTACAATGTACCAAAATACTTGAATAGATTGTGCTGACCTTGACCTGCTGCTAGTTTATAAGGTCACACCAGTACACAGACTCAAATTTTGCACTGTATGCTCTTATATATCTTCGAACCAAATAATATGTTCTATAATATCCTTTGGAAGCAAGGAATACACCACAGAACTGGAAAATATGAAGTGCACATGTTTTCTTGGCCAGACTAGCTAGTTTCGGCCAATTAGGCCTCATCAGTGACCCTCATATAGTTTCAAAATTCCACAACAGAATCAATGCTCCCAAAGGACAAAAAAATATAAACTACACTATTATGTAGGGCAGGGAGACTTTTTACGGCTGCCACACATTCCCAGACACCAGCTGTAGTGACGTTAAAATCTCAGATTTGGTGTTAACAAGGAACATGTATAAATACATGTATGTGTAAAACTGATCTACCAATAATAGTCTCCCAGACAACCCCCAGTGCTCAAATAAGTTCCAATGTGGACTCCATTTCTATAAAGAGGCACTTCCAGTCAACATAATAAATAAATGCATTTTCTCATTATAAGAAACAATTACAGAGATGGTTTAGGACTGGGGATCTGAAGGGTTTCAAAGCTAGTAAGCCTTATTTGTGCTGAAGAGGAAGGGGCATACCCCTAGGCGACCAAAGGGGATACCAGGGTGATGCCATTGTCATGTGTCTCATCATAAGGAACAGCATCAATGAACATAAATGATTTAGCCCTTTAGATACCACAAAAACATGCATCCAAGATTTCATCTGTTCATATTGTCTGCTGCATCTTCTTGCAAACATTTTAGAAAATATCTTTGTAAACAGGCAAAGAGTGTGAACTCTGACCAGGCTGCACATACAGATCTGGGTTCACAAAGATGTTAACATAAATGACTTTTAAAGCTACCAGCAGATGTTAAACAGATGACAACTGTTGTGATGGGTATCTTAAGTATTCGGGTGGGGATCTGAACAGTTTAGGAGGTGTGAGCCCACACTCATAAGTGCAACATCTGAGAACATAAAAATCAAAATAGTACAGAAATAATCTGGCCCCTGCACATCGGGGCTGGGCTGCCACAAAGAGTTGAAACCGACAGTACTGGAAAACTGCTTAGAAGGTCTAAGCCCGTCACCAGGCACGGCCCCCGCCTATAGGGGCTTGAAGAAGTATATGGGCTGCATGATGCTTCCACGCAGAGCTGAATCCGGCCCGCACACTAGTACTGGTAAACCGCTTAGAGGATATAAGCTTGTCCAGGAATCGCGGTGTGAGGCGGACCGTCCATGCTAATAAACCCTATTGGTTTCATTGGGCGACAGGGCTTGAGATGTCATTTCTTCTCAATGTCGGGTAAAAGTCCCACAAAATTGGAAGCAACGTCTCCAAAATGACCTTTACAGTGTTGACGGGGATGTTAAACCTCAAATCAAACAAAACTGTCACCAGGCAAAGTGATATATGTCAGACCGACCATGCATTATAGCCTTCAGTTCCAGTTCTGTTGTGTATTCCTTGCTTCCAAAGGATAACCCTTTTATAGAACATATTTCATATCATTCCTACATTGGTTTCACTGGGCGGCTGGGCTTGAGATGTCATTTCATCTCAATTTTGGGTAAAAGTCTTACAAAAAAAATGAACAAACTTCTCCAATTTAATGACCTAAATAGTATTGATGAGGACTTAAAAACCTTTATTTAAATAAACAAAACTGTTACAGAAATAGATCAATGATTAGGACTCACTAGCATGAAATAAGTGAAATGCTGGAGCAAAAGAAAATCTACAGTTTCACTCTGGTGGCCTTATTTGAACTGGAGATGTGGGGCATACCCCTGGTGACCCACAGTCAGTATTACTGAATGTGTCTTATACATGGTTTAGGGGCAGGGATCTGAATGGTTTCTGAGATACATGCATTAAGCCTTTCAAGGAAGAGGATGTGGAATGGGGTGCATGTCCCTGGGGACCAAGGCAAGGGGACCCTTTGAAGCCCTCTTGCAAAATCTTATATCCATATTTTATCATATCCCCAAATATCAAATTAAGTCATCTAATAGTTACTGTGGACCCTTTTTGACAAAATTTTCGGCTAGTTTTTCCATGCCTTTGAAACTGGAGTGGGTGGGGCATACCACCTGAGGAAGCCCTTTAGGTGTCAGTGACTGTGTCTTATCATAAGACAGAATTGATTTTTTCTTTTGATTTTGATTTTGATTTTGTGGCCCTTTCAAGATAATTTCACTCATATAGAGCTGATCGTTAATCAGAGGTGGGCGAAAACAGGTGTACCTGGAGAAAAACCACCTGACCTTCTGTTGCAGAGCTTGGCATCTGACATATGACCTGTACCCAGGCTCGAACCACAGCGATGAGAGACCTATTGATTACAGAGCATATTAAAGAAACAATATCATATATGGTTTGTAATGGGGGTCTGAATGGTTTCTAAGGGGGCATTCCCCTGGGTCCTGAGATTTCTTTTCGAGTAACAGGGTGGTCAAATATTTGACTGAGCCCATTAATCAGTATTGCAGATAATATAATGAAACAGTCTTAAGTCAAAGTTCAGAACCATTTTTTCAGCCTACAATCAGATATAAACAATCCACCACTGGCCACCAGTGCTTTCATTTGTTAGATATTTTGCAGACTCGAACTTCGAAACAAACTGATAGCTACACATACTGGTATAGTTTGATTAACTGTTGGTTTTTATGGTTACTTGCAAATATGTATGTCCTTTTCCATCCAAAACTTTGTTTGACACAAGAGACCATTCAGAAATAATTGTCAGACAAACAAAAACCACAGTAAACTGTTGCGAACTGAAGACCATATCCTTCAGAACATGAAGTATTTTTTCCACATCTCAGGGTTTGAACCTGTTCTAAATCAGCTACATGTAGTATATCAGCCCCAGTTTGTGATAGGATAGCAAATATAACTTAAATGTCTATTTTCAAATCATATCAAATAAAACCTTATCATTGTAAACAAGTTTTATATCAGCTGGTTGTCAGCAGCCTCACAGGCTGGTGACAACTGGTTGTCAGCAGCCTCACAAGCTGGTGACAACCGGTTGTCAGCAGCCAGTTCCAATACTTTATGATATATATATTAGCTGTATAAACATGTTTTTCAAGTATTGTCACATTCCGTCTGGAAACACCCACTGTCAGGCCTATAGATTAACCTCGCAATATGCAAAAATTGTTTATTTTTAGTTGTTGTTGTTTTGTATGGAAATGTCCATAACACACAGTTACCTTATGTATTCCGTCATTTTCAGAGATCATGGCATGTTGAGTACTTTACACTAAAAGGTGAATATCTGAAATGTTCAGGCAGCAAGGACCTGACCAGACATCATGTTCCGTGAAATTTTGTCTGGAACTGCACTGTTTGCCAATGTCTGGTTTGAGACGGGCTAGAATGTGCCCTTTCAGCAGTATCAGTGTCAGTACTAGTGTTGGTTGGCTCATATTTTGGGGGCCTCATTTGATTTTCAATCAAATTCGTTTGGCCTTTTAAACCCCAAAATAATGTTGCTTTTTTATTTGAGATGACACAGAAAGTTCATGTTTATCATTTTATGGCTTGACACTGAACCACCGGAGATCAGCATGTTCAATGATGCAGATCATGCACAACTGTATCGCTTATCACCGTATCTATATCAGTCTCACAGTATCACTGTCAGTTTCCATATCATCACAGTATCAGTTTATGTCCGGGTCATGTTTTATGACCACAACTGCTGATCAGGTTGTTCTCAGAGTGGTTCAAGTACCTTCGAGTGAGCAGCCCCCAAAAGAGAGCCAAATGTATTGTATATGTAAGTTGTAAAGTAGGGTATTTGTTAATTATTGTAGTTGAAGGAACAGCCATGTTTATTATGTATTTTATTAAAATAGTTTCAATATATTATCTTGTTGGTTGTGTATAAAATGGCAATTTATTTAATTGTGGTTTATACACAACATATTGTTTCTAGTATCACATTAGTATTATTATTGTCACTTCTGACTGGTAGAATATATTTTTGAGGTCCAAAAATTAGTTGTGCAGACCATGATCAGAAGATTTCTGTTGCAACACTGGAACACCTGTTAACTGTCTGCTGGGCTTATCAATAATATTTACAGACTTAAGTTATGTTAAATTATGTAACTCCAGCTGCCAAGATACTTTCTGACCAGATCAAAGATAACTGGGAGTAAGAGTTATGTAATAAGAGATTATGAGAGTGCAATCAAATAGTACCAAGATGATCATAGAAGAGATTTGTCATTTGTGGCCTGGATAGGAATATGAACAGTGGTCTTCAGACTAGCTCAACCCAGCCATCCACCCCAGCACCTCCTTTCTGTTCACACACACAAACAAAAATATATCTAGAAATATAATAATTTTGCAGCCAATTAATTTTGTATATGACTATAGTTTGCCCACATGTCACTCATGGGGTTGTTCACTCTTGATATGGCCTTTTAAACCCCAAAATAATGTTGCTTTTTTATTTGAGATGACACAGAAAGTTCATGTTTATCATTTTATGGCTTGACACTGAACCACCGGAGATCAGCATGTTCAATGATGCAGATCATGCACAACTGTATCGCTTATCACCGTATCTATATCAGTCTCACAGTATCACTGTCAGTTTCCATATCATCACAGTATCAGTTTATGTCCGGGTCATGTTTTATGACCACAACTGCTGATCAGGTTGTTCTCAGAGTGGTTCAAGTACCTTCGAGTGAGCAGCCCCCAAAAGAGAGCCAAATGTATTGTATATGTAAGTTGTAAAGTAGGGTATTTGTTAATTATTGTAGTTGAAGGAACAGCCATGTTTATTATGTATTTTATTAAAATAGTTTCAATATATTATCTTGTTGGTTGTGTATAAACCGAAGTTTAATGAAAATCTATCAAAGGGTTTAGGAGATATGGAGCGGACAAGAAAGTGTTACGGACAGACAGACGGATGGATGGACAGCAAAGGCCATTCCAATAATCCCCGCTCCGCTTTGCGGCGGGGGTTACCAACCAAAAAGGGGGGAGAATCAGAATAGTCAAAGTAACAACATATATGACAAGGGAAAGAGTCAGAACCACCAACACAAAACATGAAGGAAACACAAAGCATCAACTTGGAATGGTCAGTAAAAATTACTGGTTGGTTTAAGTTAACTTTACGGGATCCCAACCCTCACCCTCACTTTCACTGTGGTTCAATTAAGTAATTGTTTGGTCCTCGTGAAGGTGTTCTAATTCATCAGTGAATCAACTTGGTAAACAAAGTAATCACAATTAAAGCTAAGTTGACACTAAGATGATCCATCCCAACGCGCAGAGCTATCCAGTGCTGAACACAATGCCACAGGAACACTGGAGCAAAAGAAAATAAAATCTGTTCCCCAGTTTATGAGGAGATGACTTTAAAGTATATTTTGCTTGATTTTGTTTGATTTGAGGTTTAACATCCCAATCAACACTGTAAAGGTCATTTGGGAGATGTTGCTTCCAATTTTGTGGGACTTTTACCCAACACTGAGAAGACTTGACATCTCAAGCCCTGCCGCCCAATGAAACCAACAGGGTTTATAAGCATGGGTCCGACTCGCACCGCTTTGCCTGGGCAGGCTTAGATCCTCTAAGCGGTTTACCAGTAATCGTTTGCGGGTCAGTTTCAACTCTGAGTGGAAGCATCATGCAGCCCATCTATTTCTTCAAGCCCCGATGGGCGGGGGCCATAAAGTATATTGTTGACAGAAGAGAAGTTTTCTATTTTTAGCTCTGGTTGCCATCTTGTTCATCCAAGCAGAACTGTTTGGGCAATTTTGGTAGAGGGTCACCCAAGGAATACTCCTGTGAAATTATTTTGAAATTGGGCCAGTGGCCAAGAGGGAGATGGAGTTTTAACCCTTTTCTTGCTGTTCACGACAACCCCTATCTTTGCAAACAGTGTAGATGCAGATCAGATGGCTTCTGAAGAAGAAGCCATCTGATCAGGATGTACACTGTTTGGCATTCAGTTTATGAATTTGTAGCAATAAATTACATCAAGTAATTTGATTGGTTGATAAGATAGAAATGGGTGTGGCTTAAATGAATACAGTCAAACCTGTCTTAAAGACCACCTGTGAACAAAGACCACCTGTCTACAAAGACCACTTCAAATTCCCCCCATCCAATTATACTATATAATGCACCTGTCAATAGAGACCACCTGTGCACTAGGACCAGAGGACAGTCAAAATCCTTCCCAAATGCATATTTTTACCCTGAACAAGGACCACTTTGTGCTTTGAATAGCACTGACCAAAGTTTTAATTGGACAATTAATTGTTTGTGAACATCCTTTAATGAGACAGATTAATATTTTTAGTGATTCATTATTAAAACGTGACATAATGTTACCTTTAGGGAATTAAATCAGTGAATCATTCATTTGTAGCTCGGATTATCCAATCATTATCTGCATAAATGCTGTGAAGTTAACCTTGTCTTCTAAACTGATGCAAAACTGACCCTCTGAATAAAGACCACCTGTGGACAAAGACCACATTTCTTCTTTCCCTTGAGTGGTCTTTGTAGACAGGTTAGACTGTTATTCAGCAAGATAAGGGTTAAGGTTTTTCTTTTTTCTTCTTTTATTTTTAGCTCTGGTGGCTATCTTGTTCAGTGGAGTGGAACCATTTAGGCAATTTTAGTGAGGGTCACCCAAAGAGCATTCCTGTAAAATTACTTCAAAAATCTGTTCACAGGTTTAGGAGATGTCTTTTAAGTATATTGTTGACAGACGAGACAATGTTTTCTATTTTTTGCTCTGGTGGCTATTTTGTTCATCCAAGCAAAATGGTTTGGGAAATTCTGGAAGAGGATAGCCCTAGAAATATTCCTGTGAAATTATTTTGAAATTGGGCAAGTGGCCCAGGAGGAGTTTGTTTGCTTGAGGTTTAACATCCCTGTCAGCACTATGTAGGTCATTTTCAATTTTGTGGGACTTTTAGCAGACATTGAGATGAAATGACATATCAAGCCCTGCTGCCCAATGAAACCAATAGGGTTTATATGCATGGATGGTCCGACTCGCACCACTTTGCATAGGCAGGCTTAGACTGGCCTAGGAGGCGTTGGTTATTTAAGGTTTTTCATTTTTTATTTTTTTTTTTGTATTTTTAGCTCTGGCAGCCATCTTGTTCAGCACAGCAGAGCCATTTAGGCAATTTTGGGAGGGTCACACAAGGAACATTCCTGTAAAATTATTTCAAAATCTGTTCAACAGTTTAGGAGATGTCTTTTAAAAATATTGTTGACAGACGAGAAAAAGTTTTCGATTATTAGCTCTGGCAGCCATCCTGTTCATCCGAGCAGACCAGTTTGGGCAATTCTGGCAGAGTGTCACCCGAGGAATATTCTTGTTATATTAATTTGAAATTGAGCCAGTTGCCTAGTATTTTAAGTTGGTTTCTAATTTATTTTCTTGTTTTAGCTCTGGCCGCCAATATGGCGGCCAGAGCTAAAACAAGAAAATAAATTAGAAACCGGAACAATTTAGGAAATTTTGGTAGAGGGTCACATTCCTGTAAATTTAATTCAAAATCCATTTGCTGGTTTAGTGGGAGATGTCTTTTAAGTATGATGTTGACATACAAGAAGTTGTTTTCTATTTTTAGCTCTGGTGGCCATCTTGTTCATCTGAGCAGAGCAGTTCGGGCGATTTGGCAGAGGGTCACCCAAGGAGTATTCCTGTGAAATTAATTTGAAAAATACGGCCAGTGGCCTAGGAGATGCCCTTTTAAGGTTTTTCTATTTTCTTTTTTTAGCTCACCTGTCACGTAGTGACAAGTTGAGCTTTTGTGATCACATTTTGTCCGTGCATCCCAGCGTGCGTGCACCCGTTAACCATTTCATATAAGTATATCTCTAATACCCCATGGCCAATCTTGATCAAATTTCATGAGAAGCATCATCAGGTAGGGGGAAAGGCTCCATAAGGTTTTTTCTTGGCCGCTTCTGATCCGATATTCATCAAACTTGCAGATAACCAGGAGGGGCTTACAGTATATGTCGAGTTTGAATTTGGGCTGCACAGGACAAACAGCTTTGGAGTTACCTGCCCTTGAGCATAAATATAAGTGAAAATATGGTGTCTTTTCTCAGCCGTTTATGATCTGATCTTTTTGTAACTTTTCATAAACGAGAACAAGCATAAAATCTCGGACGAGTTCAAATTTGGTTTGAATCTGACCAGCGGTTTTCCAGTTACATCCCCTTGAGCGTGAAAAATTTTCACATAGACTTATAATGGAGAAAACGATGTCTTCACTTTTTCTCAGCCATTTCTGATCGGATCTTCATCAAACCTGCAGATAACCAGGAGGGACTTACAGTCTATGTCTAGTTCATATTTGGGATGCATGGGACAAACAGCTTTGGAGTTACCTGGCCTTGAGCATAAATATAAGTGAAAAATGGTGTCTCCAGCTTTTCTCAGCTGTTTGTGATCTGATCTTTTTGTAACTTTTCATAAACAAGAACAAGCATAAAATCTTGGACGAGTTTGAATTTGGCTTGAATCTGACGAGCTTTTTTTTCAGTTACATCCCCTTGAGCGTGAAAAAATTTTCCCATAGACTTATAATGGGGGAAAACCACGTCTCCACTTTTCTCTGTCATTTCTGATCCGATCTTCATCAAACTTGCAGATAACCAGGAGATGCTTACAGTCTACGTTGAGTTCAACTTTGGGCTGCATGGGACAAACAGCTTCTGAGTTACCTGCCCTTGAGCATAAATGTAAGTGAAAAATGGTGTCTCCAGCTTTTCTCAGCTGTTTTAAATTGGATCATTTTGTAACATTTGGTAAAGAGTACAAGCATAAAATCTCGAGCGAGTTTGAAGTTGACTTGAATCTGACCAGTGGTTTTCCAGAAAGATTTCCCGTAGACTTACAATGGGAAAACGACGTCTCCAGCTTTTCTCAACCATTTCAAGCCAGATCTTCAACAAACTTGCAGATAACCAGGAGGGGCATACAGTCGATGTTGAGTTTGAATTTGGGCCATGCAGGTCAAATGACTTCTGAGTTACCTGCCCTTGAGCATAAATATTAGCGAAAAATGGTGTATCCAGCTTTCCACAACTGTTTCTGATCTGATCTTTTTGTTATTTTTGGTAAATGAGGATAAGCATAAAATCTCTAATGAGTTCGATTTTGGCTTGAATCTGACCACCGGATTTCCAGAGACATCCCCTTGAGGGTGAAAATTTTTCCAATAGACTTACAATGGGAAAACTATGTCTCCAAGTTTGCTTGGCTATTTCTAATCTGACCTTAATCAAACATCCAGATAACCAGAAGGAGCTTACAGTCTATGTTTAGTTCGAATTTGGGCCGCATGAGACAAAAGGCTTTCGAATTACCTGCCCTTGAGCATAAATATTAGTGAAAAATAGTATCTCCACCTTTTTTCAGCCGTTTCAAATCTGATCTTTTTGAAACTTTCAGTAAACGAGAACAAGCATAAAACCTCAGACGAGTTTGAATTTGGCTTGAATGTGACATTCGGTTTTGCAGTTACAGCCCATAGAGCTTTAAAATCTTGTCTGAAACTGAAGGCCCAGGTCTTTGATGCTTGGCATGAAGCTTCATCTAGTGGACCTCTACTGAGATTGCTCAAAGTATAGCCCTGGCGCCAAAAATGCCCCCACGCCAGATCCCACTAGTTTTACATGGGCTTATATAGGGAAAACCTTTAAAAATCTTCTTGTCTGAAACCAGAAGGCCCAAGTCTTTGATATTTGGTATGAAGCTTCATCTAATGGACAGCTACCAAGTTTGTTCAAATTATAGCCCTTGGGTCAAGAATGTACTAGAGACACTCATTCTCAGATGAGCGATTCAGGGCCCTCTGGGCTCTCTTGTTTTATTTTTAGCTCTGCCAGCCATCTTGTTCAGTGGAGCAGAACTAATTAAGCAATTTTGGTAGGGGTAACCCAATGAACATTCCTGGAAAATCATTTCAAAATACTTTCCCTGATTTAGGAGATGTCTTTTATTAAGTAAATTGTTAACAGGCTGACGATGCACGACAGACATCGAGCAGTAACAGAAGCTCACCATGAGCCTGTGGCTCAGGTGAGCTAAAATACATGCTCAGAAATGAAATGCATGCAGGAAAAAGAATTTTCCATGGGTGTGACTGCGAGGGTTAGACAGAAAAATCCATCCCCCAGCCCTTGTAATGCCAGACTGTTATAAGGACAGGTGGTGTGACATCACTTCCACTGAGGTCCGCCATTTTCAGAGGTGAGAACACAGGTATTCTGCTATATGACCTTACCAAAATGTGCATCAGAAATATTTTAAATCAGTATTAAACCTCTGACAAAGACTTACTCTTATTATTGTTACATTTATTTCCTTTAATTTTTTATGATTATCAATCAGAAAATCAGCCACATTTTGCTTAAAAACTGTCTAAAAGTGATGAGTGAGTGTTTGAGTTTTACGTCCCACCAACAGCTAAGGTCATCCGACCTCGGTTTAGAGACTCATCCGAAAGTCTGGAGAAGCCCAGGATCGATCGTGCGATCCCTGGTTTACAAGGCAAAGTAGCGTTACCACTACACCACGGAGGCTTCTAAAAGTGATGAAATTTTAACAATAAAAACCATAACATTCACCGCCAGCAAATGAGAAAAATGGCGGGAAAGTTAACCATTCTTTGTTTCTTTTTACTGAAGAGTTCCTTGCCTACTATCTTTATAATGAAGAGTTATGAAGTACCAAGTGTATCTACAATGTACCTGGAAAAGCTGAGACCATGATGATGTCCATCTTCTGTTCTACTGGTAACATGGTGATGTCCCCTGACAACAGCTGTATCTCGCAGTCTCCATTACGTGTCCACAGCTTTATGCTGTTGTCAGGATCCAGAATAAGCTCCCCCATCCTTGCTGAGGGTCAAGGTCAGAACTTGTGTGTGAGAGTTGAAAAATTACACATCTGATCTGGAAACAATGAAAGCTGCTGAAATGAGAAGAACTGTATGGGGTGCCAATTTACGTTATGGATATCCATAATCATTTTTGGATATCCATTATTGAAGTTTTGGATACATGTATCAATAAATAAGGAATAAATAGTAAAATGGGGCCCCAGAGAACTGCTGTTCATTTAGGAGAAGTGACACTGCTTTTAAGTCTGAATTCTTGAATCCATCCAAACTGGCTCTGAATTACCTATCTTCCAGAATTTTCAAGCAATTAAGAATTAATTGCTGCATTTTGTGCAAATTGAGAAATATAAGCTAATGATCAAAGACAACATAGGTATCTGCGAAGGTTCTCAGTAACATGTAAGAAATGAATTTATCATATGACTTGGCGTCTGAGAGTGTAATAATGCCATGTAATATTTTCGATAATCCACTAGGGGATTAAATATGCAAATTAGTTAGATACTTTCCGTAATGTTACACGTACAACGT
This sequence comes from Lucinisca nassula, assembly GCA_963580285.1. Taxonomy (NCBI): domain Eukaryota; kingdom Metazoa; phylum Mollusca; class Bivalvia; order Lucinida; family Lucinidae; genus Lucinisca; species Lucinisca nassula. Next base: position 63,389,875 of record OY757012.1, read on the forward strand.
CCTTAACGACGTCGCATTTACTAATGGCGGAATATTGACATTTTAGTGAATAAAATGAGTTTTAAATGTCATATGATAACTAGAATCTTGCATTCATGCTCATGTATTATTGAATTTATTAAACTCGTTGAGAAAAATGGATAAAATGCTCGGCTTTGCCGAGCATTTTATCCATTTTCCTCAATGAGTTAATTAAATTCAATAATACATGAACACTCATGTAAGATCCTCTATATAATTTATTTAACATTCATTGAAGTATGAGAAGCCTCAGTGGTGCAGTGGTTACGCTACTCGCCTTGTAAACCAGGGATTGCAGGATCGATCCCGGGCTTCTCCAGACTTTCGGATGAGTCTTTAAACCGAGGTCCCGTCTCCATATGACCTTAGCTGTTGGTGGGACGTAAAACTAAAACTCACTCACTCATTGAAGTATGACTAATATTGAGTCACAAGGGAAGGAAAGTTTGATCATGACCTGATGTTTTCCATACTTCAATAAAATAAATTACCTTTATCACTTATATTTGCATTATTGTGCATCCTTCATGTGAAAAAATTATCCCTGTTTGTGGGGGCTAAAAGGGAGACCCAAAGATGGGGTTCGAAATCGTGATATCCCGACGAAATCAGGAGATATCACATTGTATGGTGACTAGACTCTCTAAACATTCATCAAACAATTGTCTCTCGACCTCTCATGTTCACTAACACCCCCTCAGGGACTGTATTATTAACCCTTGTCTTGCTGTTCACGACAACCCCTATCTTTGGAAACAGTGTAGATCCAGATCAGATGGCTTCTGAAGAAGCCATCTGATCAGGATCTACACTGTTTGACATTCAGTTTATGGATTTGTAAGAATAAATTACATCAAGTATTCTGATTGGTTCAGAGTCAGAAATGGGTGTGGCTTACATGAATATTCAGCAAGATAAGGGTCAATATTCATTGAAGTATGAATAATATTGAGTCACAATTAAGGCATAACTATACCTAATTTAGTGACACAGAGGCCTTTCTGATATTTAATCTTCATCAGTGTGTCACAACCCCAAAGTTTTGAAACCGAAATGGATGATGGACAAGACCCGGCAAACACAGCACATCCCCCTCCGAGCACACACCGACCGACGTAGCCTAACAAAAGTTTGCTCATGTCCTGCATGTCACCTGATGTTTTCCATACTTCAATAAAATAAATTACCTTTATTACTTATATTAACCCTTTTTGTACCAAATGGAAACTTCCTTCTTATATATAGCAGGAGTTAATTTCAAAATTTAGGGGTTTCAGGTTGTGTTTTTATCAAAATTTATTTGAAAAATGACTGAACTTTTAGCAAACAGTGGAGGCCCTGATCAGATGCCGCATTCTGCGGCATCTGATCTGGGCCTGCACTGTTTGCCAGGGTACCCATTTTGGGGTATCTGGTACCAAATGCGTTAATTATGCATTATTCATGTGACAAAATATTCCTGTTGCTGGGGGCTAAAAGGGAGACCCAAAGATGGGGTTCGAAATCGGAATATCCCAACGAAATCGGGAGATATCACATGTATGGTTGACTCTCTAAACATTCATCAAAAAATTGTATCTGAACCTCCCATGTTCACTAACACCCCCCTCAGGGACTGTATTATTACAACTAAAAGAAGAAAACAATTGCATGCAGTTTCCAACGATATGTCCAGAAGTGCAGTTAAACAAGAGGCCCATGGGCCACTATGCTCACCAGAGCTCAGGTGGGCACTGCCCAATGACAGCCATGTATTTTAACATGATATCATTTTAATCTACCAATTACAAAGTCTCCCAAATGAACCCCTATATCCAAATGAGCATCCATCTGGACTCAGTTTCTACAAGATTAGGTCTTTTATTAAGTAGAGGGTGTAGGGCATGGACCCAGTGGAGCCCTGGTTGGTATCACTAAATGCGTCTTATCATAAGGAATAAGAATATATACATGTATGGTGTAGCAGTGGGGATCTGTATACCCGAGTTATAAGGCCTCTAAAGTGGTGGAGGGGTTAGGGCATGTCCTGTTGATCCCAGGAAAGCCCAAGACTGTTGTCCCTATAAGGACCAAGAATATATATATATGGTTTATGGGTGGGAATCTGAATGGTTTCTGATATATGAGGCCCTTCTATGACTTGGAGAGGAGAGGAATGGCCCCTGCGACCACCAAGTGGGTGTGCTATTGATAAAGAACAAGAACATATATGATTATGGGGTGGGGATTTTAATGGTTTCTGAAATATATGGCCTTTTAAAGTGGAGGGGCAGGGAGCATTGCCCTAGCACAAAGTGACCCCCAGGTTGGTGTGGCTGAATGAGTCTTATCATAAGGAACAAGAATATTATAGTTTATGGGTGGGGATCTGAATGATTTCTGAGATATATGGCTTTTAATGAAGTATAGCAGTGGGGCATGACCCAGGCAGTCCGGATGACTCCCAAGCTAGTGTTATTTGAATGTGTCTTAAACCAGAAGATAATTATATAAGGTTTATGGGTGGGGCTCTGAACAGTTTCTGAAATATATAGCCTTTTGTGAAGTGGTGGGGTGGGGCAAGGCCCTGGCTTGACCCGGGAGACCTCCAGGTTGACGTCAATGAATGTGTCTTATCGTAAGGAACAGCAATATATATGGTTAGAGGTGGGGATCTGTAAGGTTTCCAAGATATTGGGTCTTTAATGAAATGAAGGGGTGGGGCACGACTCTGGCACATCCTGGGGGACCCCAGGGTTAGTGTCAATGAATGCGTCATATCATAAGAAACAAGAATATATAAGGTTTTGGGGTGGGGATCTGAATGGTTTCTGAGATAGATGGCCTTTTTGTGAAGTTGAGGGGTGGGGCAAGGCCCCGGCGCACCCAGGAAGACCCCAAATTGGTGTCAATGAATGAGTCTCTTCATAAGGAACAAGAATATACATGTATAGGGTTTAGGGGTGGGGATCTGTAAGGTTTCCAAGATATTGGGCCTTTTATGAAATGGAGAGGGTGGGGCATGACCCCGGCACAACCCTGGGGACCCCCCGGTTGGTGTCACTGAATGCGTGTTATCATAAGGAACAAGAACATATACGGTTTTGGGGTGGGGATCTAAATGATTTCTGCGATATATGGCCTTTTATGAAGAAGTAGGGGTGGGGCAAGGCCCAGGCGCACCCCGGGAGACCCCAAGATTGTGCCAGTGAATGTATATTTTCATAAGGAACAAGAATATATATGGTTTGGGGTGGGGATCTGTAAGGTTTCAAGGATACTGGGCCTTTTATGGAATGGAGGGGGTGGGGCATGACCCCGGCACATACCGTAGGACCCCAAGGTTGGTGTCACTGAATGCCTCTTATCATAAGGAACAAGAATATATATGGTTTTGGGGTGGGGATCTGGCTGTTTTCCGAGTTATATGGCCTTTTATGAAGTGGAGGGGGTTGGGCATGGCCCCGGCTTAACCTGGGGGACCCCCATGTTGGCATTAAAGCATATGGCTGAGAGACATTTACTCAAGGAACATTTCTATAAAAGTTTTGTCAAAATATCTGCAATAACTTGGCAGCAAATGCCATTTTTCAATTTTCCCCATTATAAGCCTATGGAAAATCTAAGTTGCCATAGCAACCAAACTGAAGAGCCACACGACGGCGACGAAGACGACAACGGACAACTGCCTTTCCTGAGTATAAGCTCCCCGGAGCCTTCAGCTTTGGTGAGCTAACAATGTCCAGCGATCTGTCTACATGTGCAATTTTAATAAATTGAAGATTCCTGTGGACAGGCTACATGTACGTTTGTTTTGGTTTAAACAATATTTTATTTCTAGCAAACATCTTGTAAAAAAAATACACTGGAACTGACAAATACGATCTGACAAAAAGTCTGAGGCTTACAAGTATCATCTCTTAAAACAAACTGATTTACGTTACATTTGTTTTGTTTGTTTGATTTGGGGTTTACCGTCCCCGTAAACACTGTAAAGTTCATTTTGTAGATGTTGCTTCCAATTTTGTGGGACTTTTACCCAACATTGAGATGAAATGACATCTGATGCCCTGCCACCCAATGAAACCAATAGGGTTCATAAGCATGGACGGGCCGACTCGCACCGCTTTGCCTGGGCAGGTTTAGATCCTCTAAGCGGTTTACCAGTGTTCGTTTGCGGGTCGGTTTCAGCTCTGCGTGGAAGCATCATGCAGCCCTTCTATTTCTTCAAGCCCCAATGGGCGGGGGCCGTAACATTTGAACGATATGAATGAACATATTGAGTAAATTGGTTGTGACTAAGACAGATGACAGACAAACAACCAGACAGACAGATGGACATGCCGACAAATTGACTGACTAACAGACAAACGGACATACAGTTAGACAGACAAATAAACATACTGACAGTCAAAAAAAAACTTACGAGTGGACTGACCGACGGGCGCTGAGACAACTTAGGTTTGACGTCATGCCATTGACACCCACTCCAACTCACTTCAATGTCACATGAGCGTTGAGATTGGAGAGAGATGTTTGACTGACAGACAGAATCAGTATCAGAATTGTTACTGGTGACACGTCAAATGACATTCATACACCAGGACCTGTGATGTGGGAAGTTAGTCCCTAGCTCTAACCAAAGAGGTAAATTTAGCTACACAATCATCAGCACCTTCAGCTGTCGAAATAATCGAATCGGGAAGGGCATTCCAATCTCTAATGGTTCTGGGGAAGAACGACTCTTTATAAATGTCAGTTCTTGCGCTAAGGGTCTGAAACGCCAACGAATGGTGATTTCTACAGTGTCTAGCTGGGGGAACAAGGTCATCTGTTGGAATGCTGGCAGCACCCTTTAGACCTTTGTATAAAAGGATTAGCCTACTGTCTTTTCTCCTTTTCTTGAGAGACTCCCATTTTAATTTTCCAAGTATTCCAGTCATGCTCCCAGTTTCAAAGCAGTAATTGCCTGTTACAAATCTAGCAGCTCTATTCTAAACTTTCTCAATTTCATCATTAAGGACCACTCCACTGGGGTCCCAGATACAACTACCATATTCCAAGATTGGGCGAACAAGACCTCTATATGCTGCCTCTTTTACATCCTGAGGGCACTGATGAAGATTTCGCCTCAGGAAACCAAGCTTTCTATTTGCCTTAGTACACATGTTGCTAATATGAGTATTCCATCTCAAGTTGTGTGAGATTGTCACTCCAAGGTTTTTAATGGAGTCCACATTCTCGAGGACCGTTCCCTCTAAGGTGTAAGAAGCCTCAACTTTATTAGATCTCTTCTAGTTATCTGCATAATATTGCATTTAACTGGCTGAAATCTCATGCCCCATCTACGTGCCCAACATCCTAATCTATCTATGTCAGCCTGAAGTTTCAATGAGTCATCTGAATCTCTAATTTCCCGGTAACAAACACAGTCATCTGCGAACAGTCTTATTTCCGAGTCAATGTCAGTGGAAATATCATTGATCAGAATCAGAATCAGAATTGTTACTGGTGACACGTCAAATGACATTCATACACCAGGACCTGTGATGTGGGAAGTTAGTCCCTAGCTCTAACCAAAGAGGTAAATTTAGCTACACAATCATCAGCACCTTCAGCTGTCGAAATAATCGAATCGGGAAGGGCATTCCAATCTCTAATGGTTCTGGGGAAGAACGACTCTTTATAAATGTCAGTTCTTGCGCTAAGGGTCTGAAACGCCAACGAATGGTGATTTCTACAGTGTCTAGCTTGGGGAACAAGGTCATCTGTTGGAATGCTGGCAGCACCCTTTAGACCTTTGTATAAAAGGATTAGCCTACTGTCTTTTCTCCTTTTCTTGAGAGACTCACATTTTAATTTTCCAAGTATTCCAGTCATGCTCCCAGTTTCAAAGCAGTAATTGCCTGTTACAAATCTAGCAGCTCTATTCTGAACTTTCTCAATTTCATCATTAAGGACCACTCCACTGGGGTCCCAGATACAACTACCATATTCCAAGATTGGGCGAACAAGACCTTTATATGCTGCCTCTTTTACATCCTGAGGGCACTGATGAAGATTTCGCCTCAGGAAACCAAGCGTTCTATTTGCCTTAGTACACATGTTGCTAATATGAGTATTCCATCTCAAGTTGTGTGAGATTGTCACTCCAAGGTATTTAATGGAGTCCACATTCTCGAGGACCGTTCCCTCTAAGGTGTAAGAAGCCTCAACTTTATTAGATCTCTTCCTAGTTATCTGCATAATATTGCATTTAACTGGCTGAAATCTCATGCCCCATCTACGTGCCCAACATCCTAATCTATCTATGTCAGCCTGAAGTTTCAATGAGTCATCTGTATCTCTAATTTCCCGGTAACAAACACAGTCATCTGCGAACAGTCTTATTTCTGAGTCAATGTCAGTGGAAATATCATTGATGTACAGGGAGAACAAAAGTGGACCAAGAACGGTCCCTTGCGGGACCCCAGACAAAACTGGAGCCCACTCCAAAGATTCACCATTAACAACAACCCGCTGTTTTCTGTAGCAAAGAAAGGAATCTATCCATTTGAGGGTCTTTCCCCCAATTCCATAACCAAATAACTTAGATTTAAGTAGTTCATGAGGAGGGGTGTCAAAGGCCTTCTCGAAGTCAAGAATAAATGTGTCCACCTGTCCCCCTTTGTCCAAGATTTTTGCCCAGTCATTAATAACTGTGCTTAGCTGAGTTTCACAACTGTGCCTTTTCCTAAATGCATGTTGCCTGTCTGACAAAAGTTTATGCTCGTCCAAGTGGGCCATGATGTTTGAGCAGACTATATGTTCCAGCAATTTACACAGAACACAAGTCAGAGACACAGGGCGATAATTACGGGCAAGAGCCCTATCTCCTTTTTTGAAGAGTGGACAAATGTTTGCTAAGAGCCATTCTTTGGGGATTTCACCCGTATCAAGAGACTGTTGAAACAAGTGTGCAAAAACTGAACCCAACTCATTTGCTAGTTCCTTCAGGACTCTGGGATGAAGCTCATCGGGTCCTAAGGCCTTGCTTGGGTTTAAGCCTTGAAGTAATTTGATCACTCCTGCAGCTGTCACAACAATATTATCCATGAATGGGGCCGATCTTCCAGTCAATGGAACCTCCGTGAACTACTCAGTTTTATTAAATGCATCATTGAATTGACCAACTAATTCCTCTGCCCTTTCAGAGTCTGATTCAGCAACCCCGTCCCCTCCTCTTTTATTAAGGGGCGGGATACCTTGCCTGTCTTTCTTCTGGCTATTAATATATCTGTAGAAGTCTCTGGGATTTGCCTTTACATCACCTACCAAGTTATTCACATACAAATCATGCTGATTTTTTATATCAGTCTTGATTTCACGTCTCAAGTTTTCAAATTTTGTCTGGAGTTTACCACTTCCCGTCTTTTTTGCCTTTGCATGAATCTTATTCCTTCTGCAAATTTTCCTTCTTATCTCTGGAGTGATCCAGGGAATAGAAGATACAGCCCTACTAGTTTTTGAGGGGATATGATTTTCGGCCGAAGTATGAATGAAAGAAGTTATCAAATCAAAATTCTCCTGTATAGACCGAGCATCTGAATGACCATTAAAGTAATTCTCCTTTGCAAATCTGAGTGCATCCTTCCTCATAGTTTCATAGTCACCTTTCTGATATGAGTACACCTTCCTCCGAGGTTTCTTTATTGGTGGGATGTGAATTTTTAAATATCCGGAGACAACATCGTGGTCACTTAGTTTATCTGGGGAATGAATGTCTTCGAATTGTCCTGGCAAAGTCGTAAGGATCAGATCCAATGTGTTCTTATCACGAGTGGGGAAGTTAACAATTTGTTCAAGGCCATGATCGTTCATAATGTCAATCAATATTTGTCCTTCCGACTGACTCAGCATTGGGCCTTGTTTGCTGAGCCTGTCGGGCCAAGAAATGTCTCTGAAGTTGAGGTCACCTAGAACATGTACAGCCGGGAGTTTTTTACCCTTATGCTGCGATTTAATGCAATCCAGTTGGTCTTTAAACAACTGGAAGTTTTCGATTGTACCATTTGGTGGTCGATACCAACTTGCTACTAAGTGGGAAGTTTTATTTGCAAAAACCTTAACCCAGACCGATTCGGTGTCATTTTCAAGTTCCATGAAAGGCATGTGAGGGATGTCTCTATGAATAAGCAACATCACCCCACCGCCATGAGAGTTCCTATCTTTTCTGTACACACTGTACTCACAAGTTTCAGGGAAAAGCTCAGATGTAGTAATTGAACTGTCAATCTTTGTTTCCTGAATAGCAACAATATGAGGTTGAGATGTATCGAGGAAAGCTAAAAGTTCAAGAATTTTCCCTCTAATTCCATTTATGTTTATACTGCAAAGTTTCAAGCCTTTCACAAAATTTGACTTAGTTTCATCAGCAGTTGAAGATTTGCCTCTCTTATCCTCTGACACAGGTTCAAACCTGTTTGGCTTACTCAGTTCTACATATTCATCAAAGAAGGAGTCTGAAAAGTTACAGACCTCACATTTTGGACATATCCAGTGGCAGCTTGAATTTACCAAAGTGCCATATTCTGCATCTGAAATGAAGGAACAGTCAGTGTGTATCCACATTTCACATTGATCACACTGAACGGCTTTGTGGCTATTAAGGACAGCACCACTGCAAAGACCACAGTCAGCTTTGCAGTCTTTGCAAAACCAAGTTCCAGCTCTAGATTCAATTTCTAACAATTGACTGTTATCCAAATCAGAACATGAGGAGTGAAAGCGCTTGTTACAGTCCTCACATTCTATCCATTTCTCAGAACCTTTGCAATATTTTTTGCAGAGTCCGCAGCGAAACCTTGGGCCGGGGTTAGTTTCAATGTCTCCGGCCAAGATTAGAAGTAAAGCCAAGTTTGTACCGCGCGAGGACTTGAAGTTTCGCAAGCCCTCCGAACACCTTCTGTTCCCATTCTTCCTTGTAAATGCCAAGTACTGGGAAATTCTACTACTACTCTCCTTAATTGTAATCTTGCACTCCTGATTTCCATCATCTGGATGCATTCTATAAGTTGTTTTCCAAAGAGTGAACCCAAGAATTAAGACCATGGGAAACAGGGAGACCTTCATTTTAATATACCGGGTAGTGATTTGATGATTTCTAATGACTTATTATGGGGTGTCAAGCAACAATCCTGATTCCGAGTTTGTCACAGCCAGCACACTGACAGCTACAAAGGACTATTCAGTATACTGGTCCAATTATATATATATATTGATGTACAGGGAGAACAAAAGTGGACCAAGAACGGTCCCTTGCGGGACTCCAGACAAAACTGGAGCCCACTCCGAAGATTCACCATTAACAACAACCCGCTGTTTTCTGCAGCAAAGAAAGGAATCTATCCATTTGAGTGTCTTTCCCCCCAATTCCATAACCAAATAACTTAGATTTAAGTAGTTGTGACAGCTGCAGTACAGACCAACTGACTGAATGACTAACTGATGAATGGATGGACAGTTAGACAAATAAACATACTGACAGTCGAAAAAACAAATGAGCGGACTGACAGACGGGTGAAGAGAAAGAGACAATGTTAGCTCGAAGTTATTACGTCGTCACCCACTCCAACTCACTTCAATGTCACATGACCGTTGAGATGAGAGAGATTTGACTGACAAACTGACAATAGACAGAATGACGGACTGTTAGTCAGTCATTCGGACAGTTAGACAGACAAATAAACACACTGACACTGTCTGACAGTCGAAAAACTAATGAGTGGACTGACAGATGGGCGTCGAGTCAACTTTGCCGTCGACACCCACTCCAATATCATGTGACTGTTGAGACTTATCCCCATATCCAAGAATATATTGTAGGGCTAAGCTAATAAGCCATTAACCCTTTTTGTACCAAATGGAATCTTCCTCCTTATATATTTCAAAATTTAGAGCCGTCAGGTTGTGTTTTCTCCGTTATTTGGAAAATGGCTGAACTTTTTGCAAACAGTATAGGCCCTGATCAGATGCCACTTACCCCTTTTTGGGGTTTCCAGTACCAAATGGGTTAATGTAAGGGCTGGGCAGGTTGAACAAATCTACCAGATTTTAATGGGGTCGGGTATAAAAGCCAAGGCCGCACCGGGCCGGGCCCAGCCGCCGAGCCAAAAATTGCCGATCCGAAGATTTTGTTTTTCGAAATTGTAACCGAAGAAGAAATGTAAGTGGTAAATTTTAATATGATAATGTTAATTGTATCAAATGTGATACTCAGCATAATTTTTGTTCTTTTTGGTGCCCTAATTTTTGTTTTATTGCAATTTTGCAAATATTTAGAGGTATAAAAGCCAAGGCGGTTTTTATCGTACGTTTTGATCGAATTTGAAAGAAATAGACATGAATGTGTGAAAAAATGTACATGGCAACCCCCAAAAAGTATTTTCTAAACCCTTTATTGTAAAAATTCCAGTCAATTCCTTTTAATATCTGTAATAATCGTATTTTTGGTGGTTTTATGTAGGCCACGTCGTGATGAACCGCAACGGACGACAATGTCAGATAAATGATAAGGGCATTTAAATATACTATCTGAATAGTAGGAACTAAAGATGGAGCTTTATGAAACTCATCATATTTCTTAATCATGTTTTAGACATATTAATTATGTTTTGATACTTACCTATTGTATTATTATTACTTATTAATATGCTTCAGTCAGTAAGTGATTAGTGCATTAATTGACCCATCTAATTGTTTTATATCTAAGCCAGTCACTTTAAAAAGAAAGGGTTGCAACAAAAAACGATGCAATTTGCATACCTGCAGATAACTCGCCAAAAGACAAAGATAACGCCTCGGCGAAGACTATACGCATTTGGCGTGTATTGCCGAATAATAAATTTTACCTATCCACACTTTCCCAGAGCAGGCACTTTCCCAGAGCAGGCTTATACGTAAGCGGTTAACCAGTATAGTGCACATTCTTTTGCCAAAAACTGACAACTGCCCTTTTTGAATCAGTGGAAGAGAGAGAATGACTGAAGAAAATATTTTATGTTCAATCTCCACGAAAGAATGCTGCCGACCTCAGCAGGTATCGAACCCGCATCCTCCTGATCATCAATCAGTAAACAGCTCCTACTGGCAGTAAACAGAACCCTGCAGGCACCCAACGTTGAATCAACTTTGTTTCAACGTTGATTCAACGTGGAGTGCCTGCTGGAAACATTTTTTAAAACTTTTTTCTGAAAAAAAGTTTGGTGGATTAGATTATTTCCCTTACAAACTATCCTAGTGCCGTTTTAACGACGTCGAATCAACGTCATAAAACCCTGAAGTCCTTGACTAATTATTAAAACAACGTCGCATATACAAACTTTGTCCACTGGGATAACAGTCTTGTCACTGACCGGCCCCGATAGCTCAGTTGGTAGAGTGTCCGCTCCGGGGAACGGGAGGTCACAGGTTCCATCCCGGGCCGCGACATACCAAAGTCGTTAAAAATGGTACACGCTGCTCCTCGCTTGGCACTCAGATTTACGGGGTAGAGCTAGGACTGGTCGACCCAGTGTCAGGATAATGTGACTGGGTGTGGTATCATGTAATGTGTCTGGGACATGATACTTCAGTGAGGCAGCACTATAAAAGTGAGCATTGAGCTCCCTGTCGCAACCAGACACCGTTGTGATATGACTGAAAAATTGTTGAAAGCGACGTTAAACCCGAATTCACACACACACACACACACACACACACACACTGATGTCACTGAACAACATGGGTCGTCATTCGATGCGGATCATTTCGGTCGTTGTGTGCCTTCCCTTTCGGTCCTTTTCGGTCGTTTCCTGTAATAAGATAATTCTAAAAATAGAAACAGAAATAAAATAAGAAATTCGATCAATTAAGGTGATTCTGGTGAGTATATTTAATTTTATCACGAACACATAATAAATTTAATCAAACTCAAATATCATAAGGCCAAAAAGAAGTAATTTAACCGATGAATTTGAAAGAAATTCGGAATTGTCAATACTCTTTCGCCGCCTTGGCTTTTATACCCCTGGATTTCGGAAAACAGTTATTAAAAGATTAATAAGCAATGTAGATACGTGAAACTACCTGTAGTTATAACATATCTAATTCATAATAATTTAATCCCACATTCACCAAAATATATATCTAACTTGTATCTAGAGACGAAAAATAAAATTTTCGGTAGGCTCGGCCCGGCCCGGCCTTGGCTTTTATACCCGACCTTTTAATGGAATCCCGAAACCAAAAAACAGTACGAAAATAGAATCACCACAGTGCCTAAGACGGTTGATTCAGGTTAGTATTTGGAGCAAACCATAACATTAAGGACAACTGAAAACGTGACAGAAATATATTGAACATTTTTATTATTAATAAAAAGTACCAACAGTTGCATAATTTAGTCGTATTGGCACATAGAAACACAATTGTTTATTTACATTTTTCAGGCCTCGATTCCCCAATCGAGTTTAAGAAACTCCCGCCACGAACGGAAATATTAAGCAAAGCAGTAACCAAACGTTTGGTGTGACGGTAGGCCAATACGGTTCCGGGTCATTTTGGCCCATAACAAAATCGGCTCCTGTCAAAATCGGACCATACATGATTTCAGGGCTGTTAAAGGGATCAATTATCAGCCAAAACATAAGAAAGATAGAGAAGCTTTATTTAACGTCGCATATTCAAAACAAATAACTTAAGCTCTGTAGAGCTTTTATTGTGACAAACAAAGTATCCCCTAACAAATACTTACCTGCATTCATTTATCTTCCAAGGACTACCCCTGATAATGCGAGCGTCAGCCAAAGGAGCTCCTGGTACCATTTTTCACGCCTTTGGTATGGCGCGGCCGGGGATCGAACCCGCGACCTCCCATTCCCGAAGCGGACGCTCTACCACTGAGCTAATGAACGATACAGTTAATTTATGACAATATACAAAAATATAACTCATTATTGCCCCTTTTCACCACCCGGCATTTGTATCATTTTTTTCAATATTTACCTCCCTCAGATGCGAGTCCTCTTGCAATGCAAACATTGATATGAAATAAAAATAATATAAAAGAGGATGTGTTTATTTAGAAACAAGAAATATCTTTAAAAAAGATATGCGGCGTAGATTTAATTGATGGGTTGTTTTGAAACCAGTGCTTCAGCTGAAGTGCACGACCCGCCGGATGCTTTTAGCTTTATGAGTGTTACCATATATGGGTATGGTGGCCATTTTGGTCATGTGACCTGGACCTAAAACGGTTCCCCCCAATAAATGCGCCTTATCGTAAGGAGCAAAAATATATCTTATACTTTAGTACTGTTTTCTGAATCGTTTGCAGGAAAAAATGAATTCTCACTTTTCCAATACAAAAGCATATGTGTCAAAGTTTGACCTAGGTACAAAGAAGGTCAATGTCAACCCAGGGTCACCATTTTAGCAATTTATGATGGGCCTACGTCCCAGATGCTATTTATCAAGTTTCGTGGAAATCTGCCCAGTGGTTCTGGAGAAGACTATTTTGAAGGGTTTTTACTATATATGTATATGGCTTGGCGGCCATTTTGGTCATGTGACCTGGACCCCATGAGCAAATTTTGGTTTCCCCCATCCCATAGAGGCTCCATATGAAATTTGACCTTAATCGGCCCAACGGTTTCCGAGGAGAAGCAGTTGGAGAATTTTCACATTTTTCGCCTCGGCGAGGCTATACTAAATGGAATGTCATATTTCGCAAGTTCATTGGTTAGATCTCATTGATATCTATCAGTATGCCAAAAATTGTTTAAATATTCCAAGCGGTTAAGTCACTATCACCAATTTTCACAAACGGGTTACGGACGGACAGACAGACAGACAGACAGACCGTATATGGCTTGGTGGCCATTTTGGTCATGTGACCTGGACCCCATGAGCAAATTTTGGTTTCCCCAATCCCATAGAGCCGCCATATGAAATTTGACTTCAATTGGCCCAACAGTTTCCGTGGAGAAGCAGTTCGAAAATTTTCACATTTTTCGCCTCGGCGAGGCTATACTAAATGGAATGTAATATTTCGCAAGTTCATTGGTTAGATCTCATTGATATCTATCAGTATGCCAAAAATTGTTTAAATATTCCAAGCGGTTAAGTCACTATCACCAATTTTCACAAACGGGTTACGGACGGACAGACAGACTGACAGAATGACACGGTGATTTTAGGGCACTCTTAGAAAATCAACCGACTTCAGTCGGTCGCTTTTTCTGCGGGTCGTGCAAAATGAGCTACAATAGTGACAGCAACAATTGTCTAGCTATGAAATGGTTTACTGTATTCAAACAATTCAGATGTCACGCAAGGAAAAATAGCTTTGCAGAGGGCGGTGTCCCGCCTGTTTGAGCTAAGGTCAATGTAAAAGGTCAAGGTTAAAAACATGACCTCATTTCAAGAGCATATGATCTCAAGTATATGCACAACAAATAAGAAAACGTTATCATTCACTGTTTTTTAACACAAATTCTAGGGTTAACATTTAGGGTTGTCGCTATGGTGAACGTAAACGCATAGACGGACGAACAAACGGACGAGCAGACAAACGGACGGAAACTTGATCTTATGTGCACCTAACTAAAACTCAAATTACGCTTATTCCTTTTCAGAAATTATATAACATTAATGATATTCGAAAATGTCCATTTTGTGTTAAAATGGAGGAGATAAAGTATGCTGAAGACAAATGATACACTGCAACTTTTATTTAGCATATATTGTAAATTAAACATCTGTCAATTTGTAATGCGATTATTACATGTTTTTGTCATGCTATATCTCTTTATTGGTTTCATTGGGCAACAGGGCTTGAGGTGTCTTTCATCTCAATGTCGGGTAAAAGTCCCACAAACTTGGAAGCAACGTCTCCAAAATGACCTACACAGTGTTGATGGGGACGTTATACCTCAAATCAAACAAACAATTCCTTTCGCAGAAAATTCTTCCTTTCGCGAAAGGAACCTTCCTTTCGCGTAATGGTTCCTTTCGCTATATAGACCAACCACGTGAAATTAGGTTCACCGCAGCAGTTACAGAATTCACTAGAATCCCAATTATACATATGACGTATGGTCATCAAAGGACAAGACGGTGAGCAAGCCGAAACTGTATATATTTTTCATTCATGTCTCACATAAAAAATGAAACATCTCCTAGGTTAAAACTTCGGTAAACTGTCGTATTTTTTTAGTAGATTTATTTATGCAAATCATTGACCAATGAAATGGTCATCTCCTTGGACATGTGGTTTTATTGACCAATGGAGTAACGAAAAATGTAGGACAAAAGCAAAACCATAACGGCTACGCCGTAAAAATGTACATATATTCATGAATAGGCCTACTCCCGGTAGTAGCATACAACAGGGATATCAGATTACCAATGAACTCTGCTAGATACAAGCAGATGCTGGAAGTGTGTATTTACTAATAGCATTTAACACAGTCTCAGGGCCTAAAACTGTCAATATTTTGTTTTATTTCAAGTTTCTTCATATATAATAAGTTTAAAATGCTAACAAAATGATATTCATATGTTTTCAGATTACCTAGTCCATGAAATTAACAGCCTAATAAATAACATTTTGGAGGAAAAAATGAACTTTATAGCTAGGTGTTTACTTTTCTTATTTCATTGTGGGTCCTCATTAGATGGTCTTTCTAACGAGTACACAAATTCTATGTTTTGAATGGCAATAAGAAAATATATGACACATCCATTTCCTAGGAAGCCTTATACGTAAGCGGTTAACCAGTACAGTGCACTTTCTTTCGCCAGAAACTGACAACTGCCCTTCTTGAATCAGCGGAAAGGAGAGAATGACCATAGAAAAGATTTCATGATCAATCTCCTTGAAAGAATGTCGCCGACCCCAGCAGGTATCGAACCCGCATCCTCTTGATCACCAGTCAGACGCGCATCCGACTGAGCTACCAAGGCCGGCGTCTATACCATTTAATTGAACATTAAGAGGAAAAACATGCATGCAAAAATCCAAATTTATATATTCAAAGGATCAGGAAAAAAAAAACAGCCATCAATGTATTTAATTATCGGTGTATGTTTAATTGTATATGCTTAACCATATTTTGTTCAGTTTTTTATCTCCAAAATAAGTGTTTACATAAAAGATGGAAGGCTTGCGCTACCTCATACGAGTCTGTTGTGTTATGGATTTTTGATTTAAAGAAAAAAATAAATGATGCCCCCTTTAAGGTGCAATGTGCAGATATAAATACTGTTCCCATAACTGAATGGACTGTCTTGGTGAAACTGTCTAAAACGTTTTGATACGGGGTCTTTCTCATTTGTTCTACGTTTGACTAGTGACTTTAACCCATTTAGTACCAGAAATCCCCAAACGGGTACCCTGGCAAACAGTGCAGGCCCAGATTAGATGCCGCAAAATGCGGCATCAGGGCCTCCTCAGGGCCTCATCAGAGCCTCCACTGTTTGCTAAAAGTTCAGCCATTTTCCAAATAAATTTTGAAGAACACACAACCTGACACCCCTAAAATTTGAAATGGACTCATGCTGTATATAAGGTGGAAGATTCGATTTGGTACAAAAAGGGTTAAAGGACAGTAGTTCTCATCTAGGTGGCAGCATTCTACATCAACATCTTCAAATAAACCATATGATTCCTTTTGGTAGTGCCACAAAGGGGCATGTTCATACTGATTAAACAAGTTATGAGATATTTGTAAATGTCAAAGACAGATATAGACATTTAGATCCTTGAACAGTTTCAGGATTTTACAAGACTTTATCTTCTGTTGTGAGTTTTTCTCTGAGTATTTCCTCCCTGTCTTAAGAATTCCATCTGGGTCTACCTCAATACATAGTCCCTCTGCTTCTCTGCACAAATCTGTTAATTCTAGTTATCCTTTGTCAAAATATGTTGCACCTCTCTCTTTAAATACATCTGTAATTATTTTAAAGATTGACTGACAAATAAATTGCCACCTATCATTAATTATCAAGAAAAATAATAACAAGAATGTACACACTGCAATATTTTATCAATGTAAATACACACACTGGGTTCAGAGCTAGAGCAAAGTTTGTACCTAGCACAGCTGTTTGGAAATCTGACATCTCAGCTGAAAGCATTTACCGGATAAGACCTATTTGGAAATTGTCGTTCTGGGGTCATTGTTTATTTGTTTATATTGTTGGCACAAGTCGGTATGCAAAATGATCAATAATCACTTTACGTTGTTACCTTTATCGACACGTGCCTAAAAGTAACAAAAAGAACGTTTATCACTATATTAAAATCTCCGTCATTATTGGGGCACGTGCCAATCATCTTTAAGTTTATGTCTCTAATGCGTGTCTTTAACTTGCTTTCGGTTTCGTTTTATGGGCACATCGATAGCTATGTGTGGGACTAGTGCCGGTGCCCAACGAAGACTCACATCAGCCTGTGCATCCACGCAGTCTGAGTTGTGTATAACTATGTATCATAAAGTAGGCAAAGCTTCCTCACGCCCCAGGCTGGTCTGTGCATGCAGTCAAAATTTTCTCACTCCCTCAGCAATCATGACCATACTGTGCGGCTGCAAGCTGATCTGTGTATGCTGGGCTCGTGAAGTAGTCAACGCTTCCTCACGCCTCCAGCGATCATGAACATACTATGCGGCTGAGCAGGCTGATCTGTGTATGCTGGGCTCGTGAAGTAGTCAAAGCTTCCTCACGATTACAGCGATCATGACCATACTGTGCGGCTTAGCAAGCTGATCAGTGTATGCTGGACAAATTATAAAAAAATGCTTGGTCCTTGCTTATTAGCTCACCTGAGCCGAAGGCTCATGTGAGGTATTAGTATACCTCGAGCCGGCGTCCGTCGTCCGTCGTCCACACATTCAACGAAGTATATCTCTCGAACCAGTGGGCCGGCCTTGATCAAATTTCATATGAACCATCATCAGGTAGGGGGAAAGGCTGTATTAGGTTTTCATGCAGATCGGATGAGAACTCTGGTTGCCACAGCAACAAAGAGCTACCATAGGCTTAACATAGGAAAAAGCTTGTCATCACTCTAGCTCCGTCAATTTTTTTCTGATCGACTTCATTCTTGCAGATAACGAGGACAGGCATGAAATCTCGATCAAGTTCGATTTTGGGCTGAATCGGATTATTCACTCAGGAGTTACGTGCCATTGAGCGTTGAAAAAATGGCCTATTGACTTAACATGGGGAGAATGTTGTCATCACCGTAGCTGCTTCAATTAATTTCAGATTGGCTTTATTCTTGCAGATAACCAGCACAGCCATGAAATCTCGGTCAAGTTCGATAACTGGCAGAATCGGATCATTCACTTAGGAGTTACCTGCCCTTGTGTGTTTTTGCATTAGGGTTAATGGGAATTTCAAAAATGTATATCTTAAAGACTACTTGGCCAACTTTGATCAAATTTCATGTGTCGCATTATTGGGCAAGTGGAAAGGCTTCATTAGGTTTTCAGGCAGATCTGAGTGGAACTCTGGTTGCCATGGCAACATCTAGCTCCCATAGACTTCACATAGGAAAAAGCTTGTCATCACTCTAGCTCCGTCAATTTTTTTCTGATCGACTTCATTCTTGCAGATAACCAGTACAGGCATAAAATCTCGGTCAAGTTCGATTTTGGGCCGAATCAGATAATTCACTCAGGAGTTACGTCCCCTTGAGCGCCCGAAAAATTGCCTATCGACTTAACATGGGGAAAATGTTGTCATCACTGTAGCTGCTTCAATTGTGTTCGGATTGGCTTCATTCTTACAGATAACCAGCACAGCCATGAAATCTCGGTCAAGTTCGATAATTGGCAGAATCGGATCATACACTTTGGAGTTACCTGCCCTTGTGCATTTTTGCATAAGGGTTAATGTGAATTTCAAAAATGTATATCTTGAAGACTACTTGGCCGACTTTGATCAAATTTCATGTGTAACATTATTGGGCAAGTGGAAAGACTGCATAAGGTTTTCATGCAGATCTGAGTGGAACTCTGGTTACCATGGCAACATATAGCTCCCATAGACTTAACATAGGAAAAAAGCTTGTCATCACTCTAGCTCCGTCAATTTTTTTCTGATCGACTTCATTCTTGCAGATAATAAGGACAGGCATAAAATCTCGGTCAAGTTCGATTTTGGACCGAATCAGATAATTCACTCAGGAGTTACTTGCCCTTGAGCGACTAAAAAATTTCCTATAGACGTAACATGGGGAGAATGTTGTCATCACCATAGCGGCTTCAATTTTTTTTTTGGATTGGCTTTATTCTTGCAGATTACCAGGACAGGCTTGAAATTTCAGTCAACTTCGATAACTTGAAGAATTGGATCATTCACGTAGGAGTTACCTGTACTTGACTCTTTTTGCATTAGGGTCAATAGAAATTTCAGAGATGTATATCTCCAATACTACTTGAACGATCTTGATCAAATTTAATATGTAGCACCATTGAGCTGGGGTAATGACTGCATAAGGCCTGGAGGTAGATGGCCATGGTAACATAAAGCACCTATAGATTTTACATTAGGAAAACTTTGTTATCATTCTACATGTAGTTGCTTCAATTTTTTTCAGATCAGCTTTAATCTTGCAGATATCCAGGACTGGCATAGGTCAAGTTTGATTTTGAGCAGAATTGGATTATTTGCTTGAGAGTTATGTGCCCTTGAGCATTTTAAAATTCGATATAAAATTTGTAACAAGGTATCCCTAAAGATGATAACAAGGTGTCCATAGGTATACTTTCTGTTGGACCTTTGATAAACTCATGTCTGCTCTGCAAGATGAAATCTGTTTGAAATATTTGCATGCAAGTTCACATAAATGCTAAACTGGACCTGACATCTTCTGATGATGTTCATGTCAGAGTTTCTACAGTAATGTAAAGCATCATTAGACCTTGTGCATGTTGGATATACTGTATAACGTTTATATTTAGCGGTGGTTTTATTTTAGCGCTATTAGCGGTCAAAGGAAAAAACGCTAAAATAAACAACCGCCAATTAAGATAAAAAAAGCGTAAGAAAATACAACAAACCAAATATTTTTATCATATTTTTGAATGACCAAAATGAAAAAGGTGAAGCAGTTTTATATCAATCAAATGTCAATCAAACTGATTATTATTGTCGCTCACACACAAAGGGCAATCGCTCACTTGCACTCACTTGCTTCAATGATGCATTTAATTGGAGAACAATTCAATGAACACGCTTTGAAATCACCGTGTTTGACTTGCGAATCACTGTGTAGAAGTTGAACGCATCGGACATGCATGGCAATGCTAGAAATCACTTTTTATGCATTTGTGTTTGCGCGAATTTTTATTTCCTGAAATTGGAAATCCGCTAAAATTGAAAACCGCTAAAAGGTCCTTAGATGAAAACCGTGAAAATTTGCATCCGCTAAATTTAAACATTATACAGTATGAGTGGGTAGGCTCATATAGTCAACGAAAACATTGGAATATCATAAAATGATGTACACTTGAACCTCTTCATAACACGGTTTTGGATACAACACGGCTGAGTAATGGACCCCAACTGGCTATAAAAGACAATTTTCCTATTTAATCTATACATTTTACTCTCAATATAACACTGTTAGGATAACTAACACAGAAATTGCCTTGGACCCCAACAATAGTGTTATAAAAAGGTTTTGGTGTATTTACTTAAAAGCAGGACAGTATTTTTATGCATCTTGTCTATGTTCAGACCATTCAATGGAAGATGCAAGCAGTAAAGGTGTATCATGTGTGAAAACAAGAGTTCTTGACACCGTAAACATACTGGATGCTTCAGTGGTTTTCGATGCTGAAAATATTGACAGCCATACAATGGAGTTGTTAGAACCTTCAAACCAGAGAGTACAAAATTCACACAATTATTATTCAGATCAGCTTCAAACTTGCAGGTAACGTGGACAGGCATAAAATCTCAGTTAAGTTCGAATCGGAATATTGACCTCGGAGTTACATGACCTTGAGCGACAAAAAATTTGCCCATAGACTTTACATAGGGAAAATGTTGTGACTACGATAGCGACTTGAATTTTTTTTCAGATCAGCTTCAAACTTGCAGGTAACGAGGACAGACATAAAATCTCGGTTAAGTTCGATTTTGGGCCGAATCGGATTATTTGCCTTGGAGTTACCTGCCCTTGAGCATAAAAAATACGTTGTGACCACGATAGCAACTTTATTTTTATTCATATCAGCTTCAAACTTGCAGGTAACGAGGACAGGCATAAAATCTCGGTTAAGTTCAATTTTGGGCCGAATCGGAATATTGACCTCGGAGTTACGTGACCTTGAGCGACAAAAAATTTGCCCATAGACTTAATTAGGGAAAATGTTGCGACTACGATAGCGACTTGAATTTTTTTCAGATCAGCTTCAAACTTGCAGGTAACGAGAACAGACATAAAATCTCGGTTAAGTTCGATTTTGGGCCGAATCGGAATATTTGCCTTGGAGTTACCTGCCCTTGAGCATAAAAAAATACGTTGTGACCACGATAGCAACTTTATTTTTATTCATATCAGCTTCAAACTTGCAGGTAACGAGGACAGGCATAAAATCTCGGTTAAGTTCGATTTTGGGCCGAATCGGAATATTGACCTCGGAGTTACGTGACCTTGAGAGACAAAAAAATTTGCCCATAGACTTAACGTAGGGAAAATGTTGTGACAGAAATAGCGACTTGAATTTTTAGCTCACCTGAGCCAAAGGCTCCAGTGAGCTGATAGTATACCAAGGCTCCGGAGTCCGTCGTCTGTCGTCCGTCCATCCGTCGTCCACACTTTCAATGAAGCATATCTCAGAAGGCTGCATTAGGTTTTGGAGCTAGTCTGGTTCATTTGTTCCTTCATTCTTCTTTCTCTCCATATAGAGATAATAGACCAATGTTAAATTTTTAATCAAAGATTTCTCAGGAACTATAAAAGCTAGAAGCATCAAATTTGGTATTCAATAGAATAATGATGACTTATTTTGTGTACGAGACATTGGGCTTTCTCAGCTTATTTCTTCATCTGTTCTTTCATTCTTCTTTCTCTCCATTTTGACCAATGTTAAATTTTCGTCAAAGATTTCTCAGGAACTATAGAAGCTAGAAGTCTCAAACTTGGAATGCAATGCAATAATGATGACTTATATCCTGTAAGGGTCAATGGGCTGGATTCTATTAGCAGATTTAGTAGTCAAGTCTGTGAATTGTTAAAACTTAAGTTCCTCAGGTGAGCGGTTTAGGCTCATTGAGCCTCTTGTTTACTTTGTGTTTCTATCGTCCTAATGTTCCAACGGCTTCCTCGGGACCCGTCAAATATTGATGATCCATGTAATAAAAGTGAAGATTTTCTACTGAATATCCTCCTATTCATATCGAATTCCACTACTTAAATGGAAGTTGAAAAGCAAAATAAGAAAAACAATGTACACAACAAACCCTTAACAATTTCATAAGCCCAATGTGACTGTGAACAACGCTTGGTGTCAGTTTTCTGACCCTTGTCTGCAGGGAAAACAATCAAATATCATCTCGTCGTGCATTCTTTAATATTCTCCAAAATGATTGTGGCCTCGTAAAATCGATTTAAGCCCCGCCCCCCCCCCCCCCCCCAGTGGAATTTGTTTCCGCTGACCGTTCCAAGGCGGTTCTTCTGTCGCGGTTTATTTTTTTTATGGTTTGTCTTTGGGTGTTTGATATGTTCTATAAAAGGGTTATCCTTTGGAAGCAAGGAATACACAGAACTGAAAAAATATGGAGTGTACATGTTTTCTGGGGCAGACTAGCTAGTTTCGGCCAATTAGGCCTCATCAGTGACCCTCAGATATTTTCAAAATTCCACAATTTAATCAATGATCCCAAAGGACAAGAAAATATAATCTACACTATGATGTACTATGTGAGTCGCTTGTGTAATTTTATTTTGGATAGCTTATTGGCCATTTTGTGGGAAAGTAGCTGTCCTTTTGGTTTTCCGCTGTTGGTGTTTCCATTAGGGTCTGTTGTTTCATGTTTGTGTGTCTTTCCCTTTGGTGCCTCTGATGGGAGCTGTGGGTTGACTGAATCGATTCCCGATCATTGCCTCCACTTCTATTTTCCGACAAAAAGTGATATTTTTCTTATTTATACTCTGAGCATACATTGTCTTTGCTCTTTAGAACCGCCTCATTCTGGGGATTAAATCGCGTACCCACAACCTATGTCTTGGATCAGAAATGAGCATAATAACATATATCCCTTATAAGAAAATAAGCAAAATAACATATACCCCTTTAAACTCCAAACTTCTCTATATAAAGTAGGGTTTAGGGTGGTATTATTTCCTCGGACTTGTTAACATGATGTGAATTTTTTCATCATTTTGAGGAAAGAATATTAATTTCTCATTCTGAACATATTTTTTATCCCATAATTTATCCCATTTTTCGACTTATATGTTACTGATTTGACCGTGCAAGCAAACCAATTATATGCAAACATGGTAATTATACTATCATTAAAATTGTGAATCGAAATTGCTATGGGCCGATTTGGTATGGGCCGATTTTGTTATGGTTATGGGCCTGGCGAATTGTCTAGGGACCGCCCATACAACAACAACAACAACATCCACGGAAATACACGACGACAGCAGAACTATCACCAGACCACCTAGCCAGCTGTCCACCTAATAAATATTCATGACATGTGCAACACGGACAACTGACCACGCTATCAACTACACTTATCATCTGACGGTCCTCGTCGCTGTGCACGGTACCTCGGACTAGAAGGTGGTAAGCACAGGAGCTTGACGTAATAAAATTTAAAGGGCTTGCCCCTACGTTTCTATATAATAGAAACGTAGAGATGAACCCTTTAATATTGTAATACGTCAAGCTCCTGTGGTGGTAAGTACCCTTTCATGTGTGCGTTTACTAACCGGAGTGGACCAATAACCGGAACGGACCTGGAATAACCGGAACGGACCTTTATTTTACTCATAAGTTATAGAATTATGTCTTTGGTAATATCTATTCTGCTGACTTAAGAAGTGTTTTACTTGCAAACCGCATAAGGAAATATTGGAGTTTACCCAGGAATAGCGGTCCACAGAAACACCAAAACACAAAACGAGTAATCTCATATGTCCCAAATCGAAATGACTTTATTATGACTAGAATCCTGAATAACGCCCAGTAATACAGCGTATGCAAGAAAAGTTTTTTTTTCATTGGTTTAGGGACTAGAAAGAACTAGAAAATGTGTTTGTGGAACACTATGTCCCCAACCATATGCTTGCCACAAATAGACACATAATTTAAAAAACATAATTAAAAAGAATGCATCTGTCGTGAAAGAACTGTTAGTTGGTACAATATTCATAAAATGTGCTCAAAATTTATGTAGAGTACCCAAATTGTATACGAAATATCGTGAGCCTTGCTCAAGCGGTTCTCCAGATATTTTGTTCACAAAGTTTCCCTATAGCCACAATGCATAAGCCTGAAAAGGGGCATAACTATGTTATATATTTTCGGAATTTCGTCAATGCGTAAGTCCGAAAAGGGCCGTAACTCTATTATGTATTTTCGGAATTTCGTCAGAAGTTAATCAGGCCATCTACACATTAGACTCAAACTACATTCCAAATATCATGAACCTAGCTCAAGCAGTTCTCAAGATATTTTGTTCACAAGGTTTCTCCATAGCCACAATGTATAAGTCCAAAAAGGGGCATAACTAAATATTTTCGGAATTTCGTCAAAGGTTACTCAGGTCATCTACACCTTAGATCCAAACTCTCTACTAAATATCATGAGCCTAGTTCAAGCGGTTCTCCAGATATTTTGTTCACAAGGTTTCCCAATAGCCACAATGCATAAGTCCGAAAAGGGGCATAACTCTGCAAAGACAAGTCCGACGGAAAAGAAAACAATACGGGTTCGCTTAATTTTCATGCTCATTCCATATATAAAATTTCAAGATCCTAGCACAAACCATTCTTCTGTCAGTCAGTCTGTTTGTGGCCACGGTTTATGGCCCCATCCAGATAGCTCACAATGTCATGGAAGAATTGAACTAGTTGAGTTTCGTAAGACCTTTGACTTCGGAAACCATGTTGTCAGTCAGAAAGAATGCTCTCAAAATAGAAGTAGAGGCAATGATCAGGAATCGATACAATTAACCCACAGCTCCCATCAGAGACACCAAAGGGAAAGAAACACAAACATTAAGCAACAGACCCCAACGGAAACACCAACAGCGGAAAGCCAAAAGGACAAAGGCTAAGTGTTTATTAATGCTGCTAATTAATATATGCTCCAGGGTTTTGCAACAGATTCATGTTAGCGACAGTAATCTATAATTTGCTGCATCATTTCCCCCTTTTTATAGACCGGGGTAACATTTGCTTGTCGCCATCATCTGGTACAGTGCCCCGGGCAAGAGATTCATTTAAAATAAAGGCCAGCACAGGAGAAATTTCAGCACTCCATTCTTTAAGCACCCTGGCATTCAGGCCATTATGTATTTTGAGCATACCCAACAGTTTAGCGACCCCCTTGGGGTCAACTTTATGTCCCCCATATTAGGGGACGGACTATACCATTGGATGGTGGCTCACCGTCAGTTTCTCGCGTAAATGCAGATTGAAACTGTTTATTGCATATGTTAGCCTTGTCGCACGGGTCTGTTTTCAGAATTCCGTTTTCCCTTAGCGAAGTGATCCCAAATGCATCCTTTTTAGGGACTTTACAAATGACCAAAACTCTTTGACCTTACCATTCTTCTGGAGGCCATCGGGATCTATATTTGTCATCTTCAAAGGTAAATATGCTGGAAACATGCTTCCAATATGCATCTCTAATTATCTTTTGTACGTATGCTCTGAACCGTTTGTAATGGTTCTTAATGTCAGTGCTGTCTTAATTTATGATAATTGCGATGATTTTGACTTTGAGATTGTAAATTTTCCTTTTTTGGATGGTGATGTTCCTCGTGCGCCATCCTATGGCGTTTATATTGGTTGGGTATAATCTGCAGACCAAAGCTTGCAGACCTTTGGACCGAGGACCGGTCTGCAGTGGACCAAAGGGTATAATCTGCAGACCAATTACCTTGCAGACCAAGTTCCAATAATCAATATTTCATATTCTATAGACTTTATATATACTGATATGAAAAAGAAATTTTATGTTTATTGCAAAATTTATTTTTGTCAGATTATAAAATCTCAAATATTTTAGCAGTAACCACAAAAACCATGGATTTTTTTTCTAAAAACAAACATTCTCAAGAAATAATAATAATAAATGTTTTTTAATGTTGATTGCGAAATTTATTTTATCTTATTACTAAATGTCAGATATTTATTTTTGCAGTAACAATAAAATACCATGAAAAATATTTTCTGAACAAACATTCTCATAAACACTGAGAAATGCTATTCAACTGATTCAAAACCTGGAGGAAACAAAACATAATACATCCATGTAATTACAATCTAAAATGGCTTCTGTCTTATCTCTAGCACTAACCTTTTTCAGATGAAAATGTTTGCTATTTTTCTTATTTCTAGTCCAAATATAGATTGTGAGTGCTTGTTAGAACCACCTCAGTGAGGCGTTTCTAACAAGTACCCACAACCCAAATATAGATTTGAGTGCTTGTTAGAACTGCCTCAATCATGCGGTCCAAAGTAGTACCCACAATGTATATATATAAATAAATATATTATAAAAATAAATAAAAATTATTTATTAAATTATTAAATAAATAAATGCTTATTTATGGGTCCTGTGTGAGAACTGCATTTGGAAGTTCACATTTTTCACTTTTCAGCTCAACATAAGAAAATTAATAGTAAAAGGTCCTAATTAACCTGTTTGGTACAGGAAACCCCAAACTGGGTACATTTGCAAACAGTGTAGGCCCAGATCAGATGCCGCAGAATGTGGCATCTGATCAGGGACTACACTATTTGCAAAAATTCAGCTATTTTCTGAATAAATTTTGAAGATAACACAACCTGTCACCCCTACATTTCGAAATGGATTCCTGTCTTTTATGAAGAGGAAGATTCCATTTGGTACAAAAAGTGTTAACACCCAAAATAATTAGAAAAAAAGTGCTTCTGAAAGATCTAACAACACATTTTAAAAATGAAGACTTTCAATCATTTGCAATTTCAACCTAATCATAGGCTCAAAGCCATTGGTTCTTATATATAACTGACCCACCTACAATAGGATAAGCCCCACCTACAAATAACCATTAAACTGTCAATCACAACTATTTCAATATCAAGCCTTTTCTTTACTTCTCAAAGACAATCTTGTTTAGCATGGAAATGTTGTTCTTCTAAAAACAAACAAAAGAAAAAAATTTGAATGCCATCTGCTTGGTGCTTAAGTTGTTTTTTCCATATACAACTCTGAATGTAATACTTGGAAGTCTGCTACACTGTTACATGAATATATTTCCTAACATTAGCTATTTATAGATGGTCTCAACTTGCATGTCTCTGTGGCAAAAGAAAAAAAGGTAAATAAATTAAATAAATAAGTCACCAGGACAAATTAATTTGGCCAAATTGTCCTAAAAAAATTAAATAAACAAATAAATAACTTTGTTTTTGTTTTTATTTCCTAGTGGAGAAATTTCCAATGGAACTGAACATATTTATTTTTAAAAGAGTAACAAGATTCCTAAATATTCTTTTCTTTCGCGGAGATTGATCATGAAATCTTTTCTTCGGTCATTCTCTCCCTTCCGCTGATTCAAGAAGGGCAGTTGTCAGTTTCTGGCGAAAGAATGTGCACTGTACCGGTTAACCGCTTACGTATACGCCTGCCCAGGTGAAGCGTGGATAGGTAAACTAACCGACTCAAAAATGACCTAAAATAGTGTTGACTGGGCCGTTAAACTCCAATACAAACAAACAATATTTCATTTATTAATATGGTGAAGAATTTCCTAATGGCATTTTTCTTTCATTTATTTTTTTCCGACTAATCCCGCTGAACAAGACAATCCCTACATTTGCAAACAGTGTAGCTTCAGATAAACCATCTGATCAGTGTCTTCACTGTTCATCATGCAGTTTGTGAATTTAACAGATAGATTATATAAGTATATCAAAAGTACTTACTAATTTCAACTGAACATTTTTAAAAGAGAAATAATATTCCATCTGATCAGGATCTTCACTGTTCACCATGCAGTTTGTGGATTTAACAGATAGCTTGTATGAAGTATATTGAAAGTAGAGAAATTCTCATTTCAAGTGAACATTTTTAAAAGAGTAACAATATGCCACCTGATCAGGATCTTCATTGTTCATCATGCAGTTTGTGAATTTAACAGATAGCTTATATGAATTATATTCAAAGTAGAGAAATTCTAATTTCAAGTGAACATTTTTAAAACAGTAACAATATACCATCTGATCAGGATCTTCACTGTTCATCATGAAGTTTGTGAATTTAACAGATAGCTTGTATTAAGTATAATGAAAGTAGAGAAATTCTAATTTCAAGTGAACATTTTTAAAAGAGTAACCATATGCCATCTGATCAGGATCTTCACTGTTCATCATGCAGTTTGTGAATTAAAAAAATAATAATAAAACCAAAAAAAACAACAAAAAACAGATAGATAGTATCAGGTATATACAAAGTACTCAACTAAACACTTTTATCAGAGTAACATGATGCCAAAATAATATTTCATAAAATTCTATGGTGAAATATTTCCCGAGCATAATAATATGTTTTTTCCTTTTATTTATTTTATTTTAATATTTCTTTTTTTTCCTTTTCTTTCTGTATATATGCCCATGAGGTGATATACCATACCAACAGGTGTCATTTTCAATAAACAGTAATTATGTGGCTGATTAAAGCACTGGTCCTCCTGTATTTGGTCCTCAAATTATACCCTCTGGAGGACTTGGTCCTCATTCCTGTGGTCCTCCAGTGAAAGTAAATAAAAATCAAAAATGAGTTCCTTTAAGAGCAAAGAAAATATTCTTAAGAAAGAAGATGGGTCATACTACGTAGTTTCGGCTAATAAAGCCTCATCAGTGACCCTGTAATGATCCGGCAAAGAAAGCCAGGGGAAACATACTGCAATTTTGCAAATTTCGAATAGGCAGTCGATTCAAAGACTGATATAATTCAAAATAGGGTCCAAATAATTAAAAACCTGTCTAGAATATGAGTCTAAACCAATAATTTATTTCTGATTTCTCAGAATATTCACGCTGATCTCAAAGGACCAAAAGTAAAATATAAACTGCACTATGGTTGATGTACGGGGAGACATCAAATTATACCTTCCCCAAGAAGAGGAAGGCATTACGCTAATTCTTCCATGAGTCATGGTGCATTCAATTTTTTTTTTTTTTTTTTCAAATCTTACATATTCCAAACTTGGGTAATGGGTGCACATTAGAACCACCTCATTGTGGTAGATTTTTTTTGCAGTGTTGACCCAAACCAGACTTCTCCTAGAGGAGCAGTCTGATCAGGGTCCACATTGCATGTATGCAAAAATATGTTTTAAAAGTTTGCAAGAAGATATAGCTCTGGCATATACATAACAAAGAATCCCTTTACTGTGAGTTAACAGTGTAGATCCAGATCAGTCGCCGCAGAAAATTAAAAACAAAGACACAATGAATGAACCATGACTATATTGTTTTCTTTGGTTGTTTATTCAAACCAGCTATGAAGTGTATCTGCTATTGCATAAGACCTGTCAATCATTTCTGAAATTTTTGTCAATCACTGTGATGTCACAATACCACTCAATTTACAGCCAATCAGATCAATAGAATTGATGATAATCCTTCAGAGTCAGTTAAAGAATTAGAAGAGAAAGAAAGAAAGAATGCACAGTTCATGGGAAGAAACAGTACCTGACCTTCCCTTGCTGTACTCACTTGTCCATAATTAATTTATTAATTAATTAAATCCAGGAAATTAAAATGAATATGGGAGAAAGTCCCAAAGCTGGTCTTTTGACAACACACTTTGTGACATGCAGCCCAGCAGGCACATGACATAATTGTGACGTTCCATCGACGTCATTACAATGCCATGAGGTTTGTGCAACGTCAAATCTACGTCAGTGCAATGGCGTTGCACCGACGTTGATTTGACGTTGCCCTAGCGACGTGTGCCTGCTGGGAGCACTCTTCTAGATTGCCAAAACTGACATTTCTGGTTCTAGCAAGCATTCTCAACCTTTGTTTTGGACAAATATCACACATTTTGGTCAGAAAAATAACTGGTTTTGAAATATGAAAGAATGCACTATATCTCGCGAATGTGATATAGTAATTCTCTAGTTTTTACACCAATGTTGAAATTCGGAAGTTGAAACCATGTTATATATATATAGTTAGTTATACAAATGTGTTATATGCGAAAAAAAAAATCCCATAGATTTTTAGAAGATTTTCCCAAAGATTTTAGAAGGAAAAACACAAGAGACATTTTTCTACACAATCTGTGTATCTTTTAGATCCACCTTTAAACTGAATTATTTTTTGCATCCCCTCCCATCCGGGCTTGGAGAAATTGATTGGGCTGCATGGTGTTTCCATGCAGGGCTGCATGGTGTTTCCATGCAGAGCTGAAACAGGCTGAACTTCAGTACTGGTAAACCATGCACAAGGTTTAAGCCTGCCCAGTAAAAGCGGTGTCAGTCGGACCATTCCATAGAGGTTTTTTGTGCAGTAGGGCTTGAGGTGTCATTCTGTCTCAAAGTTGGGTAAAAGTCAAACAAAGTCGTGAGCAACGTCTCCAAAATGACCTAAATAGTATTTCATAAGAAAAGTGGCCATTTTGGACATGTGAAAAATGCACTCTGTTTCACGACGGTGTTATCGTAATGTATATAGAAAACTGGGGTTTTTAGGGGTATGTCTGATCCAAGATCCAGGTTGTTGGTTCTCGTTAGATCTGCCACAATGAGGTGCTTTGAATGTGCACCCACAACCATTGCCTGGAAAATATTATATACATATTAAATCACACAGAAACGTTTTCGTAAGGCCCACCTGTTCTTGGAATACTAGGAAAATTATCTGTTAATTTTCATGTCAACAAGTCCATAAAATTAAAACATTTGTTGACCGTATTTTCTTCAGAGATAATTATACCCCCGCAAACGAAGTTTGAAGGGGGTATATAGGAGTCAGCTTGTCGTCTGTCGGCGTCGTCGGTCCGTTACAAAAAACTTTAACATTGCTCATAACTTCCTTATTCTTTGACCGATTTCTTTAATATTCACACACCACACACCTTGCCACTAGTACTTAAGATTGATATACACAAACCTGACCTTGACCTTTACGTTGACCTTCCTCAAGGTCAAATACTTGTAAAAATTTGTCGGTACAAAAAAACTTTAACATTGACATTAGGGGATATCTGTGGAGTTCCTGACATTACCAGAATGCACCTGTATATATGAGATGCCAATCACAGAGTTGCTGTGATATTATGCCCCATCATAGACATTATATGAGATCAGTGAAGTTATATACCAATCACAGAATTCATGAGATCAGAGGATACCCGACGGCAGTAACAGTTGGAATGCATTTAATGTTTGTAAGTAATATTTTTATATTATTTATTTTTTTTTGTTTGTCATTCCTTGCTATTATTTATGTTAAATCATTTGTGTTATCAGAAACTATTATTATGTCATTGTGTGGCTCAGACTATCAAAAAACTTATATCTCTGTGACTCTTACTTGGAGTTACTATCTGACAACGCATGCGGGGGTATAATTGGCGCCCGTTAGGCGGCAGCTCTAGTTGGGGTTTAAAATTGGAAAAGAAACAAAAAAAAAAAAAAAACATTTTTTTTTAAGTTAGCTAAAAAGTGTTGTAGGAACTTCATCTCAATGCAGCAGATCAAAAGAGCACCACAAGCAGAAATAAGAATAAATATCATACATTTCCATCAAAATAATCCCAATTTTAACCCTGAAAGTAAGCATTATATCACATGGATGTATTATGCCCGATTTCCTTCAAACTAAATTATTTGAATAGCATTTCAATAATTATGAGAATGTTTGCTTTTAGATAATATTTTCCATGTTAATTGTTATTGTTATTACATTGTATTATTATTAATGCAATAATAATTATTCAAGTAAAATACATTTTGCAGTAAACATTTGAAATAAACAAGCTTTTTTGTTTTTTATTTCTTTTCAATTAAATATTTATTAATCTATATATGATTATTTCTGTCTGCATAAATCTTGGTCTGCAAGGTAATTGGTCTGCAGATTATACCCTTTGGTCCACTGCAGACCGGTCCACGGTCCAAAGGTCTGCAAGCTTTGGTCTGCAGATTATACCCAACCGTTTATATTTCGCAATTAATTCGATTTGCCAGAGTGTGTAGTCATGTAACTGACTTCAACACTCGTAATAAATTATTATAAAAGGCCAAATATCTTGGAAACCTTACAGATCCCCTACCCTAAACCCTATATATTCTTCTTCCTTATGAAGAGACTCATTCATTGACACCAATTTGGGGGTCTTCCTGTGTGCGCCGGGGCCTTGCCCCATCCCTCCACTTCACAAAAGGTCTTCTTTCTCAGAAACCATTCGGATCGTCATTTGGCTCGGCGGCTCGGTTCGGCTTGGCCCGGTCTTGGCTTTTATTGGAACGCTTAGCTTGAATTCGTGCACTGATTTTGATCCATCTCGCCATTTGCACACATTCACCCATTAGTGAGCCTCCATCAGTCGATACTGTTTTGGGCTGCAAAAATGGTAAGAACGAGATAAGAATCCTCCGAAGGTCGCTTATTATACTCTATGTATACATCTATTTCGTATTCCGTACACTTTAGGTCAGAACATATCTGAGAACTCTACTCTGATTGATAAAAATATGACAGTCTATGTGGGTGGGGTGAAGACAGGATGGCGTGCATTTTTTTTCCTTTGGCTTTAGATAGCTCAGTGGTCGGTGCATTTGCCTCTGATGCTAGAAGACTTTAGTTTTATCCCCGACAGGGGGAATCTGGGATGTTTCAGAGATATTGGAGTCTGTAGACTGCGCACGCTACCTTGGGGTAGGTACACCTCAACCTCGTTATAGCACGGAACTCCGGTCCAACCAACGGACTGTGTTCGTTAACCGAATCGTGTTATAAACGCTGACCATATTTGTCACAGATCAGCCATTGACACAATGGTGATCAATAGTTTCCCAAACATGATGATGTGCGGCCGGTTAATGACCGTGTTTCCCGACTAAAATGTGTTTAGAACTAATCAATGGCAGTAAATACCATGGCCCATCAAGTCAAACAAGTCGATTTAATAGAAACCAGCTGATAAACCATGTTTTATATCCAGAAATCGTCCGATCTGACAGCGAGTATGACGCCATTTTGATAGCTGGTTCCCGGCTTACTTTGTTGTAACTGAGCGTCCGGAACCGTACCGAACTACAGTACCGTTAATACATTTCAATGGTGAAATTACCCGGTTAGAGTTCGGAACAGGACAATGATCAACGCTTACAAGAAATTTGAATTACTTCCCTTGAAATGTCTTACTCTTAATATTTTAGCCATTTGAAACGATTTTTAATGGCGCACGTTGGCTTTGAATGATTTTTTTACCGCGAAAATCGATCTTTAATATGTTTTATCATTTGCTTTTAAGCTGGAATAAATTTGACTTTCTTTTACATGCGGCTCTAGAAAATGAGTTTTATTGCAGTTGACCGATCACATCGTCTGCATCGATGTTTAAAATTGCTGCTGAGCAGTGATCCTTAACAGAGCGTGATAAATATTTTTTCCGGTTGCGTAACTGAATTATTCTTTAATCTCTTTATCTCACTAAGCCAACACTTTTGATTGTGCCGATGGCAGTCCATGTTTATCATGCGTGTCAAGCTAAACAAGTTTATATCGTACTGTATTCACCATATTTGCATTATTTGCTGGCTCCCAGCTTGCACATTGTCAATATCGGAAAAACAGGTAACCAGACCCCCCTGACCTTTCAAGGTCAGGGGGGTCTGGTTACCTAATTTTCCAACACTGATAACCTTCAGACTAGGAACCAGCAGATAATGCAAATAAGGTGAATATTCAACTCTGCGGGAGGCCTGCAATAAATATCAAAAAGTACCGTTATAAACCGTGTTAGCTACATGTACCATGTTAGCTATCGTATTACCGCAGTCAAAAGTGAAAGGAAAATAAAGTTTTCTGTTCTAGAAGTCTTATCTGAGTATGCACTGTTTGACCAGGCCTGTATGTCCAATACCTTAGGATCATTATGGTAGTTGATAAAAATACTATGACTGCACAGCTTTACCTCATTCTCTGTTCTATCCACACCTTACACACTTTAAAGGGAGACAACATATGATCAACTTTATTTGCACTTGTGCAGTCTTTATAAACTGATTTGAAAAACATTCATCACATCCATTAACTTTTATGAAAGGTAACAGTTTGAAATGTTTAATTGCAGTTTATTAGGAATTACTGATGTTATGATGAGTATACATGCTAGCAAAAGTATTTAAAAGAATTGGTCTGATGTCCAGAAACCTGATATTTTTGCACCAATACACAATTTATACATCTATATGAACAGAAATGTAATCAAATTGTAATCAGAAAATAATCATGATTACAGGCCAAAATATGGAAGTAATTGATTAAATTAAATTACTTGTAATCAGAAAAATGTCTGATTACTGATTACATCAGAATACTTGAAAATATGTAATCGATTACAGCTGATTACGATTACAGATTATGATTACCCCAAGCCTGCTATCTATCTATCTATCTATCCTGCAGCACCCTCCAAGGTTGGGCGGTCAAAACCAGGGGTGGTTTTAACTGGCGGTTTTAACCGGTTAAAACCATCCTGGTCAATACTCCCAGAGTGGTCAATACTGGTCAATTGAAATATTGAGTGGTCAATTGAATAATTTTAGTGTTGAAAAGGCAAAGCTACTGAAACTATTTTGAAGTTTTGGTCTCTTTGCTGGAGGCTGATCATTTGATAGAGTTTCAGGTTCACATGTTATTTCTTTAAGTGGCTTCTTAGCAATACTTTCTGGTTTTTTAGCCCTAGGCATTTTTGACACATCAGTCTTAAAACCTTAGCACTAACTTCAACACCTTGCACTGTTTTTTTTTTTTTGTTATCTTCCAAAATAGTGGAGAAGTTCCAAATTGGGTCTTTAGGTTTCATTTATTTTTGACACCTTCAGTAATAGCTTGATGATAAGATACTGTATATTGCATATAAATCAAAATTTCACACATTAGGAATGGTGTCAGTTTATAATACCCCTATTGGGGACATGTAGTTGGTCAATTTAGCAATTAGATCTTTGCCATCCCAACTGCAGTGGCAGGGGTTAGTCTGTTTTGACAGCAATTTACAGGTGTTGCAGATATATCAGTGAATCAAAGATTATGTTAAATAAATGATATTTTCAAAGTTGAAGAGGGAAGAAGATTTGTGGGGGGAGAGAGGGGAGTGGGACAATCTGGTACAACAATTTTCGTTTTCTGTGTCAAACAAAATAGGACCTTTCATAAATCCTTCAAAATCCATGATACATTCAGCTTATTCATTTTCCTGTAAATCAAAATATGAACAATCAATCTAACCTATAAAGGAAAAAAGAATAATTATAAAGATTGTTTGATTGAAAAGAACAGGCCTGTCTACAGTTCAGTGAGTCAATCCAACCTCTTCATTTGACCAGCAATAATGTGTTTTGACTTTTGAACAAATAAAAAATACCTCAAATAATTACTGTTATTAATAAAAAAAACTATTTTGTCTTGTTCAGTGATGAAAATATAGTCTAACATCATGTACATGATGTAGGGGGAAAGCCTTTAAGACCAGTTTAGCAACAGGACTTGGGCATATACTCCAGTGATTTAATCGACCACCAATCGACCAGAATTGACCAGTAATGACCAGATGAAACCGGTTTTAACCGCTGGCCCGGTCAATACGGTGCGCAGACATTTGCTCACAAGACAATTGCCCACAAGACAATTGCCCACAACCTTAATGGAAAATAGGACAATTGCTCACAACACATTTTTTTTTTCATGATTTTATTTTTAAATCATCTTTAATTATGTGAACTATTTTTTCCTTTGGATTTCAAGTAATTAGTGATAATTGGATTTCAACTAGTTACTTATAATTGAAACATTAGTAGTTTATTAATAACATTAAGTAATTAAATTGAATCATATCACCAATTTTAGGTGATATGTGTGAAAAAGCTCAAATTTAACTGATTAAGGAGATCAAATGAATGATAATAAAACATTGGAAACAAAAAATAAATAATTAAATAATGGTTAATTTTGATTAATGATGAGTATATTTGTCAAGCTGCTTCACGGCCCCCGCCCATCAGGGCTTGAAGAAATAGATGGGCTGCATGGTGCCTCCACGCAGAGCTGAAACCCACCGCACAAGATTACTCGTAAACCACTTAAATTAGCTAAGCCTCCCCAGGCAAAGCGGTGCGAGCCGGACCGTCCATGCTTATAAACATTATTGGTTTAATTGGGCGACAGGGCTTGAGATGTCATTTCAACTCAATGTTGGATTAAAAACCCATAAAAGTGGAAGCAACGCCTCCAAAATGACCTATATAGTGCTGATGGGGACAGTAAACCTCAGATCAATCAATCGATCAAAATCAAGCTGCTTAACATATAATATTGATAATTTAAGCTGACTACTGCTCATTATAGTTAAGTGATGAGTTGGCTATCATTTCATCCAACTACTGATGTTTAAGTTATCACCAGTTCAGTAGTAGTTGAAATCTAGCCGATTAACTGTTACATGTACATAATACTTACAGAAAGAAATGGTTCCCATAAACCATAGAAAATATAAAATAAGAGTTTCAAAATAAAAATAAAATAATGAAAAAATAGTGTTGTGAGCAATTGTCCTATTTTCCATTAAGGTTGTGGGCAATTGTCTTGTGAGCAATTGTCTTGTGAGCAACTGTCTTGTGGGCAATTGTCTTGTGAGCAAATGTCATCGAATCGGTCAATACTCATATTGACCGACTTTTTGCCAACCTTGGCACCCTCTCGCGAGGATTATGTGCAGCTGCGCACGCCAGAAAAAGAAAAGTGTGATAGAATAAAAAGTATTAGATTTTAGGAGAACTGAAAGTAAAAACAGTGTTAGGTACATGTAAGTTGAGATTAAAAGCAGATAAAAACAATGTTTCACAGTTCATGGCATTGGGTGATGGAGGGTGCATATGGTCGATCTGAAAGAATCCAGATCAGAGCACACAACAGCATGAGGAGGAAGGTGATTCCATTGTACCACAGCCAAGGGAAAGAAACTGTATTTATAGTAACTGGCAGTAGTAGGGATTTGAATGTAGTGCATAGTATGCATGTTTTTGGTAGTTCTGATTGGATGTCGGATGTATGCAGGGAGCGGAATCTCGACAAGGCCATATACTATCTTGTAGAACAATAGGAGGCGAGCATCTGCCCGCCTCTGTTCCAATGATCTCTATCCTAGGGTATTAAGCATCTGGGTCACACTACTATATGAAGAGTCGTCATGTTTGACCCATCTAGCTGCTCTTCTTTGGACTTGCTCAACCTTCTTTATATTTGACTGGGTATATGGGCTCCACACTGGGGAGGCATACTCAAGCTAGGGCCTAACAAGGGTATTATAAGCTGCTTCACGTATGCCTTGAAGTTTGGTGCGTTTATTCCTACGTATGCAGCCCAGGGTCTGATTTGCTTTGGTGGTCACGTTATGAATGTGGGTGTTCCAAGTTAAATCACGGCTAAACTCAAGACCCAGGTACATGTACTTTGCATGATCAGCCTCCTTCACCGTGGAGAATGTAATTGTGTCCAATGGGTTCTTTAGAACGGGAAATGTGTAGGACCTGGCATTTACCCGGGTTAAATTACATTTCCCAGTTCTTTTCCCAAGTTTCAAGCTTTTGGAGGTCCCTTTGCAATAAGGTACAGTCAGCATCACTGCTGACAGCCAAATATATATTGCAGTGTCATCTGCAAAAAGTCTGACCTGTGAGTAGATCTGCTCTGGTAGGTCATTAATAAATAGAAGAAACAGGATCGGTCCCAGTACTGATCCTTGGGGAACCCCAGATCTGACCGGAATTTGGGATGAAGTTTCCCCCTCTAGGGCTGCACGTTGGGTACGACCAAAAAGGAAAGCTTTGATCCAGTTTAGGGTGTTTGAGGTTATGCCATGTTGGTGCAGTTTGTGGAGTAATTTAATATGGCTAACCTTATCTAACGCTTTACTAAACAGAGGTGTAAAATTTCCCTCAAACTTACTCGCCCTTATCGTCTAAACTTTTCATTTAGGTGCTAAAAATGAAGAAAAAGTAAGGTCAGTTTTGAAAACCTTACTTGCCCTGCCTTAAAACTTACTTGCAAATGCGAGCGTGCGAGTGGAATTTTACACCCCTGCTAAAATCCAGGAGTATCAGGTCAGTCTGGTGACCTGCTGATAGATTTCGTGCAAGCTCATCAACAAGTTGGATGAGCTGTTTTTCCCAGGACCTCTTTTCCCTAAATCCATGCTGAAGATCATACAAGATGTTATGTTTGTCGAGATGCTTTGTAAGGTTAGGTGCAACAATATGCTCCATTAGCTTGCAGTAAATGCAAGTTAAGGAGATAGGCCTGTAATTTGCAGGGTCACTTTTGTCACCCTTTTTGAACAGGGGAGAAACAATGGCTGTCTTCTATCGCCAATAGTTCATTCAATTATCGATAGTTTCGATTTTTTTTTCTTGAATAGACTTTGAAAATATACCTGTACTGTTGTGTAATGACGCAAGTATTTTTGCTTAGGATATCCATTCAGCTGTAATCAGGACAGACTGATAAGCCTTCACATATGTGCATGGTGATCTGTGTCTTTGCTGGTCGCACATGTATATCATAGTTTTTTGCCATGTGGTGAATTTCCCGTCATCATTTTTGCACGTGCAGTTTAGTCAGTCAGAAATTTTCCCGCATTTTTCAATAACAAAAGGTCAATGATAGTTTACTCACGCATTTGTTGCATGCAACTTTTTGAAAACATGACAGTGAAACCTGTGCGACATGTGAAGGCTCAGATCAGCTTGCGTAGTATGACTTCTGAGAAAAAACAGAATTTCCCTGTTCAGTTTTGAAGACATTTGCAAGATGCACAAGCTGATCTTTTTGTATGAAGAAATGTATGTTTTTGCTGTGTGCTGACTCATTCACATAGGTAAATGTATAATAAACGACGGTATAATGCAGTTTAACTTGTTTTATATGTGACTCTTTTTGCGTCCGACAAACATGATAGCTAATGAGTATTAGGTTTAGACTGTTAAACCGCCCTTTTGTGGTCTCATTAGAAATATTTCTCAAGCAATGCACAGAATGCGCATGCGAGTACATGCTGACTCAGATTAGTCCATAAGTATGCACAAATGCATCAATGATGATGACATCAGTCGGCTGGCCGGACTGATTGGGATTGAATTGTTGCGGGAATATTTAAGCTGACAAAGTTTTATTTTCCTGTCGTCATTCTGTAGCAAAAAAACAAACAAACAAAAAAAAAACATGCAGCACATGGCCTTAGGCCTACGTCTATCAAGTACTTTCATAAGGTGATTCTGGACGTTTTGATGGTGGAAACTGGACAACCTGCCACAAAATTGGCATTTTAATTTTCTGTGTGTCTTTCATATTTTATTTTTGGTTGTATTGTAATAGAGGGATATTCCAGAATCCTGAAAAAAAATAACAGGTCAAAAGGCCCAATTTCATTGCATGAAAACTTTGTATTATTAATGCTGCTTGTCTTAGCTGCCTGGTGTGCAAGGACTAAATGTCCACAGAGTCAGAGAGCCCAGGTCGAGCCCTGTACGTATTGCTAAATGAAAACACCGACTTAATCATTGCTTTACTTCTATTTTGATAGTTTAAGCTTTTGATGCTAACTTCAAATAAAAAATATGTAAATTCAAGTTTTAACAGGGTTCTCACTAGGATTTTGAAAACTGGAGTAAAAATGCTGTCCTCCAGAAAAAGTTGGAGTTTTACCATACGTTTCTAAGGAGACTTTCTAAAAAGTTGGAGTCAGAAATGAAAAAGTTGGCGTAAATTACTCCAAAGGGGGTCTTTCAAGGTATAGGAAATTTGCATTGGTTTCTGCCCACGCTTGGATTTTGATGAAATTATGCACAATAATTGCCTTGGGTATAACCATCATAATTACGATGCATTCACTTTTAAATTTTATTTCAGTAGTAAATTTATTACATATTTTATGAAGTGTCTATCACAACAGAGATTACTCTCATATAAACTTGTCTACAGTATTCAGAGTTTCATATATCTAATGCTGCTTTGTTTTATGATTTAAAGCCATAATTGGTAAGTTAGTTGATAGTATAAATGACCTCATATGTCTAGTAATAGTGGCTGGGCATTCAGTTTTCTTTGATGGTGTCTCCATATTTCAGCGCCTATTTTTGTATTCATTAAAATTTTATATGCATTTTTACCATGTTCCAATTTTTGTCAAGACACCATTTTAGCATAAAAACTACCCACATATCTTAGGAACATGTTGATGAATTTTGATGGAAATTGAAGACCGGTAACATTGTGTTTTAACAGACTGAAAACTGATAGTCCTGATTCAGCAAAATGTGAAATTGTATGATTATCATGTTTTGGTCATTCTGTTTAATAATACTTTACTATTGCTTTCAATTTGGATGGCTATAGTATATTATGGTTTGTGTAAGTAGTTCATAGCATAATTATAAGTATTATTTCAAAACATCCCTTTCAGGAAATTTGCCCCCTTTGGAACAAACTATTTTGTCTACAGAACTATACCGCAAAGGTTTTGATGACAAACGTCATCATACGCATCCATGTAATCATGTGCACAGTTTTCTTTCTGTCTTTCTTGTGTAATTTGGTAATGGTACTAAGGTGATGTTTAGATTTAACTTTCAAATCAACAACATACAAGTCACTTTAGATGTTGCTTCAGATTTTGTGAGATTTGTTATCCGACTCGAGATGACTCTCAAGTCAAACTGTTGTTTGTTTATTTAACCCTAACTGTCCATTTAAAATGAAAGGTTTACTCTAGGGAAAATCAATAACACTTGAGATTACTTTTCCTGGACATTAAGTTTTCAGATTTGTATCTGCATAGGCACTAGCCAATCTATCTTTATCCCCCGACCGAATAGGTTCGGGGGATATAGCGATCAGCCTGGCGTCCGTCCGTCTGTCCGTCCGTCCGTCCGTAGACGCAACCTTGTGATGGCCATAACTCCTATACCCTTTGAGATTCATTGATGGTTCTTGGCACAATTGTTTACAAGGCCGAGACGGCGTGTCATGCGCAAGAACCAGAACTCTGGATGCCATACTTTTTTAGTTATCTCCCCTTTTAATAAAATAGAATGACTACTTTGTGATGGCCATAACTCCAAAACCCTTTGAGATATATTGATGGTACCTGGCACAGTTGTTCACAAGGCTGAGACGGCGTGTCATGCACAAGAACCACCACTCTGGTTGCCACGGTTTTGGAGTTATCTCCCCTTCCAATAAAATAGAGTGACAACCTTGTGATGGCCATAACTCCTATACCCTTTGAGATTCATTGATGGTTCTTGGCACAATTGTTCACAAGGCTGAGACGGCGTGTCATGCACAAGAACCAGAACTCTGGATGCCATACTTTTTTAGTTATCTCCCCTTTTAATAAAATAGAATGACTACTTTGTGATGGCCATAACTCCAATACCCTTTGAGATATATTGATGGTACCTGGCACAGTTGTTCACAAGGCTGAGATGGCGTGTCATGCACAAGAACCACAACTCTGGTTGCCATGGTTTTGGAGTTATCTCCCCTTCCAATAAAATAGAGTGACAACCTTGTGATGGCCATAATTCCAATACCCTTTAAGATATATTGATGATACCTGGCACAGTTGTTCACAAGGCCGAGACAGTGTGTCATGCACAAGAACCACAACTCTGGGTGCCGTGTTTTTTTAGTTATCTCCCCTTCCAATAATATAGAATCACTACCTTGTGATGGCCATATCTCCAACACTCTTTGAGATATATTGATGATACTTGGTACAGTTGTACATGAGGTTAAGCAGGTGTGTCACGTGCAAGAACCACAACTCTGGATGCCCTGGTTTTTTAAT
This sequence comes from Lucinisca nassula, assembly GCA_963580285.1. Lineage (NCBI taxonomy): Eukaryota > Metazoa > Mollusca > Bivalvia > Lucinida > Lucinidae > Lucinisca > Lucinisca nassula. Next base: position 63,432,225 of record OY757012.1, read on the forward strand.
TATCTCCCCTGACAATATAACCTTTTGATGGCCATAACTCAAATACCCTTTGAGATATATTGATGGTACTTGGTAAAATTGTATACAACGTTGAGACGGCGCTTCATGCCTAAGAACCACAACTCTGGGTGCTATGATATTTGAGTTATCTCCCCTTCCAATATAACAGTATGACAACCTTGTGACCACAGTACCTCCAATACCCTTTGAGACATATTGGTGGTACTTGATGCAGATGTACATGAAGTTAAGCAGTGTGTCATGCCCAAGAATTACAACTCTGGGTGCTCTGGTTTTTTAGTTATCTCCCCTGGCAATATAACCTAGTGATGGCCATAACTCCAACACCCTTTGAGATAAATTGAAGGAACTTGGCACAATTGTATACAAGGTACAGAAGGGATGTCATGTGCAAGAACCACAACTGTTGTTGCTGTGGTATTTGAGTTATCTACCCTTCCAATATAACAGTATGATCAGCTTGTGATCACTATATCTCCAATACCTTTTGAGACATATTGATGGTACTTTGTGCAGAAATACATGAGCTTAAGCAGGCATGTCATGCACAAGAACCACATTTCTGAGTGCCCTGGTTTTTTAGTTATCTCCCCTGACAGTATAATCTTGCGATGGCCATAACTGCAATACTTTAATTCTGGTGCACTTTCTATTGGTGAACAATCTTCTGAAGGCCATATTGGCTTTTGGTCGGGGGATTTGCCATCTCTTCCGATTTTTTTTGTATAGCCCCTATGAACGAAATCAAAGGGCTTCCTGAAGCTGTATTCCAAAGCCATTTAAATTTGCTTTTAGAATTCACATGGTCGTACATTTGTCAGTGTTCCAAAACTTATATGATCATGATTGTGTTGTTTATATATTTGTAAAGGTCTTTCACTTCATTTACCTATCTCACCAGCTGTTGCAGTAATTACAAAGCACATTATGTAAGATATCAAGAAGCATTTAAACTGTTGATAATAATTATTCAATCTGTGAGTAGTTATCGCATTACTCTTAGGATTTCAAATTATTTTCAGTAAATACATTGTGATGCTTTTTTCTGTCCAAACACTGCAATGCTCTTTCTTAGCTGAGAGATACATTGCACAGAAATGTACTGGTAATTATTAATGAACAAAAAGCAAGCAAGAACAGTGCTTAAAAAACAGTGAACTTGCATTCAGCAGAAACATTCAAGAAGTGGTTGAAAGTTTTACAACCAGAAAAAAATACTAAAAGCTCGCTTCCGATAAATTAACCACTATATTGACAAAGTAAATAGAAAAAATAAGACACTAAAGAAACGTCAACAATTACAATACCAATGCGGAAAAGAGACATATTTATGCATGTGTACTATAAGGAAGGAAACTTTTCTCTCCCTGTCTAATAGCATAATATCTCTAGGTCATAGGACAGCTTTGTTTACACCAAATATTCTGCGCCTCATCCATCAATGATATCTTTTGCAACAGAAACTCAATATCAGTAACATTTCAATTTTTGGAAATACTAACCAATAATTACTGTAACTTTTTTGTTAGGATAATAATCAAGCGTTCATAAAGACAGAGTATATCTAAGGCTTAATCTGGCCATGGATTTATCAACAGAACTATTTTTACTAGTAACAACAAACCACTGACCATTGCGTCCTTGCATACCAGCTTGGTATGGGAATGAAAATAATGGATCTCCTTGCCCTACACCTATTTGAGAAGCATGACTTATGCAAAGCCATTAAATAAAGTTGCACATGTTCACAATAATTTTGCTGCTAATAAAAAGCAATATATGTTGTTAAGCCTAATTTGTTGATTAGAATACCTTTTGATTTAGTGTTTAACTATCTACTTTTTTGGATAGATCATAGTAATGAAAGGAAAATATCAGAAATTCATGATATTTTAATAGTTTCTAAGCTAGATCACCTCAATATGTATTCATTTTGATTTGTATAATCTCATTTTTATGACGTAAGTGTTACGAATTGCCTTTTTGTAAGGTTCTTGAATGATTTTAATAAAAGAGTAAATTTTGCAGAACGACTTACATCCATTAAAGGTGTAAAACTACAGTGTTACCGGTTTCGGATTTTAATGAAATTTGGCATAGCTAAAGAAGATACATATGGCAAGTTTTCCTAGCAAAATGAAATCTTGACAAAGACTGGAACATATTTATCTTAGAGATTGAATTTTGATTATTGTTTAAAATTTTAATTAAAAAATGAGATTTTTGGTAATTATTTTATCAGAAAATGTAAACTTTAATTAATTCAAAAGGTTTTTTAGTATTAAAGGAATGCCTATGGAATTCTGCAATCAATCCAGTTCACAAATCTTGAAACTAAATAAAACATTAGATTTAAGACGCTCTTATTTAGAGACAGACACCGGCTCATGGAGGGAGTCAGTTAGAGTGGCCTCCTGAGTCCTACTTTGATTTATATAATTTATTAAATACATTTTTATAGGTTGTATATGGTGAGTTATTAATATACAAAGTTTAAAGAAAAAAACATGCATGGGCACAAATGAAAGACCCCCTTTGGAGTTAACGAGAACTCTGTTTAATGCAGTTTGTTAGATTCATGTCACCCTTGAAGAGGTACTAAAATGTCGTGCTGTGATTACGTAATACTATGTAATAATTTATCAGATTACCTAATTAACTGAATCCACAGATTAATTCACCACAGGCGGCAAACATCAAACAATCGAAGAACGATTAGCATGTGTCAGTTTCCACTTGCAGAAAATCTCAAACACTGCAAAGGTATTAAAGCTATGATAACCATCACTTACAGGCATATATACTGGAAGCAGCAAGCTATTTTTAGGCGGTGGGTCCTTCTGTAGATGGTGGAGATATATATATATAGAGACGTCTCCCCATGATGTTTTTTCTGGAATAGCCCCGAGGGAATGAATGCTGATATTGAAACACACAATAAACATACAATTTTAGGCCATTGCAATTTTCCTAACATGTTCTGTCACTCTTAGCCATTTTATGTGAGCGATATTACATCTATGAATCATTTATAACAGTACCCCATAGTATCACGATAGTATCATGTTAATATGTCGCGATATTGATAGTATCGTGATAGTAGTTTCCATGATAGCAATACTATCACGATAGTCAAAATTAGCCTTGATAGTCAGCCCTACACTTTTCAAACTTTGCCTGTGGATAGTACATGGGATGTTTCTTTCTTTCTACTTCTACTGTGATCGGTCACATTTGACCATTACTGGCAGGTGTACATTACATACACTCCAGGTTGCAGGGTTGAAAGCCTACACAGTAATCATGCAATTACGGTTGGGGTCTTTAACCTGCACAGGAGATGACTCTTCCTGCACAGGGGACCTCCAGTTAACATCCCCATCTGAAGGGCGGTGCTCTTTTTTGGCATTCATCCCTGCAAATGATGCCAATGGAGCGTGTTCGGACACCACAATAATCACGGCCTCCCGAGATCTAATCAGGGGCCTCTAGTATCTGGTGCAAGTGCACTAACCACTGAGCTATCATGCTCCAATGTAGATGATGTAGATGGCACTCTGCTACTTTTGGGGTGACCTTGACCTCAACATGACCCCCCAGGTCAAAGGTCAAAAAGTATGACTTTGCCATATCTTCTAAACTATTGGAGTTACACTTCTGAAACTTGGTTATTGGATGGCCGTTAGAATATAGAATAAATTGGGATACTTTTGGTGAACCTCAACATAACCCAAAGGTCAGAGGTCAGAAAGGATGACTTTTTCATATCTTCTAAACTATAGGAGTTATACCGGTACTTCTTAAACTTTGCTTATCAGTTAGAATGTTCTTTACCCTTTTTTTTAACCCTTATCTTGCTGAATATTCATTTAAGCCACACACATTTCTGTCTATCAGCCAATCAAATTACTTGATGTAATTTATTGCTTCAAATTCATAAATTGAATGTCAAACTGTGCAGATCCTGATCAGATGGCTTTAAGCCATCTGATCTGGATCTACACTGTTTGCAAAGATAGGGGTTGTCGTGAACAGCAAGAATAGGGTTAACTTACATGTAGTTTTGTCTAGCTAATACATAATCATTAGTGTTTTTCATAGAAAAAGCGGGTATTTGCGATGGTATACCATGGACTGCGCGATCTAGTTATTTTATATATTTTTACATGGCCTTTTAACGTTATCCATGTTTATGATAGCCCAATTTTAAGAATTTTATAAGTTCTTTTCAGAGCCATGTTTTCCGTTACCACCACCGAGGTGGTGTGTCTAGGATTTGATGATTGTCTGAAAACAGCTTTACTACAATTATATATAAAATTGTATATCGGATAACAATCCCACAGCAGGCACATGGTGCTAGGGCAATGCCAAATCAATGTCGGTACAACGTCATGACGGTGCATCGATGTAGGTGTGATGTTGCATAAATCTCATGAAATTGCATCAACGCTTATGTGACTTCTATGTCACATGCGATGCACAATAAAAAATGAAGATTTATTTAAAAATCCTTTGACAATCGTTATGAGTGATTACAAGGATAACTGATGGGATGGTAAACATTGACTCCTGACATTTAAAAGACTTCCTTGAAACGAAAGCATATCGGTTATAACATATTTGATTGTTTTGCACGTTAACAGAATTCTCCGACCAGGTCAAAGGGCTTAAAAATTATCTACCCTCGTTAATTAAAGACGCTCAAATTTAATGCTTGTTAATCCCCCGAAGCGGAGCGGGGATTATAGGAATGGCCTTCGTCAGTCCGTCTGTCCGTAACACTTTCTTGTCCGCTCCGTATCTCCTAAACCCTTTGATAGATTTTCATTAAACTTTGGTCAATTATTCGTCTCAGTGAGCTGGTGTGCAGAACCCATAAATGAACCATGCCGACTCAAGGTCAAGGTCATGGTTGAAGGTCCCGAGTTTGGAACTTAGAATTTTTTGTCCGTTTCATATCTCCTTTACCCTTGGAAGGATTTTCATTAAAACTTTGGTCAAACATTCTTCACAGTGAGCTGATGTGCAGAACCCATGTCGGTTTGTCAGTTTGTATGCACCAACGAAATGACATTTAGGGGGCAAAAAATTTGAATAGTTCGGCACTTAGGTATATATTCGTGAGTCCAAATGGACTTTATTCCATAATTTTGGTACTTAAGTGGCAAAAATTCGCTCTTAGGTGGCTTGCCGCTTAAGAGAATTTGCCGCTTAAGTAGTCAATATGCAGATGCCAAGCCACTTAAGTATCCATTCGTAGAGACATCTGTCCGTCTGTCTGTCTATAACTTTTTCTTGTCCGCTCCGTATCTCTTAAACCCTTTAATAGATTTTCATTAAACTTTGGTGAATTTTATACCTCTCAGTGAGCTGGTGTGCAGAACCTATAAATGAACCATGCCGACTCAAGGTCAAGGTCATGGTTGAAGGTCACGAGTTTAAAACTTGGAATTTTTGTCCTTTCCATATCTCCTTTACCCTTGGAAGGATTTTCATTAAACGTTGGTCAAATTGTCTTCACAGTGAGCTGATGTGCAGAACCCATGTCTGTCCATCCACCTGTCTGTCAGTCTGTCCATCCATCCGTCTGTCCGTAACTTTTTCTTGTCCGTTCCATATCTCCTGAACCCTTTAATAGATTTTCACTAAACTTTGGTCAATTATCCCCCTCAGTGAGCTGATGTGCAGAACCTATAAATGAACCATGCCGACTCAAGGTCAAGGTCACAATCATTTGAAGGTCACGAGTTTAAAACTTTGAGTTTTTTGTCACTTCCACATCTCCTTTACCCCTAAAAGGATTTTCATTAAACTTTGGATCAATTATCCCCCCTCAGTGAGCTAACCATGCCAACTCAAGGTCAAGGTCACAGGCGAAGGTCACAAGGTTGAGCCTTGATACAAAATGCGGCGGGGGCTGTCCTCCAGACTGCTTTCTTGTTTTCACACCTAATGTAGGTCACGTACTGGCACCCAGTTAATCACAGACAGACGAATAGAAGGGGATTAGATAACTCAAGCAAAATGGATTAACAGGAGATTGATTAATGTATAATCTGCAAAGATAATGATCAGACTGCGTGCATGTGCACAATGGCTTACTTCTTCACTGTGCACAATTTAAGATCATGATGCACATCCATTCTATATGATTTTTTCTTGACAGCCATGCCGATGGGATCTGCAGATACTGATCATACTGCACTAATGTGCGGGCTGATTAGTATTCGCTAGTATCACAATGGCATGCAGAGCTTCAGAACAGCATGCGAAACATTCACTGGGTAGCCCTGTGACTGCAGTCAGTTGTTGATCGATTATCAGCATCTGTTTGCTTATCAAACGATGAATCATGCAATGTGTTGAATATGTGCTGACTGATAAGACTTCATAATTTGCGAAAAAAGGCAAATCTGCTCCAACAATTTTATATGATCAGCCTGCATCTGTCGTTGTGATCAGATTCTTCGCTGTTCAAAGGAGCCCTCAATGGTCTCTGCGCTATTCTATCTTCAATATTATACTGAGGATAGGAAAAAAGGCAAATCTGCTCCAACAATTTTATATGATCAGCTTGCGGCTGTCGTTGTGATCAGATTCTTTGCTGTTCAAATGAGCCCGCTATGGTTTCTGCGCTGTTCTATCTACATATACTGAGGATAGAAAAAAGGCAAATCTGCTCCAACAATTTTATATGATCAGCCTGCATCTGTTGTTGTGATCAGATTCTTTGCTGTTCAAATGAGCCCTGTATGGTTTCTGCGCTGTTCTATCTACATATACTGAAGATAGAAAAAAGACAAATCTGCTCCAACAATTTTATATGATCAGCCTGGGGCTGTTGTTGTGATCAGATTCTTTGCTGTTCAAATGAGCCCTCTATGGTTTCTGCACTGTTCTGTCTACATATACTGAGGATAGAAAAGAGGCAAATCTGCTCCAACAATTTTATATGATCAGCCTGGGGCTGTTGTTGTGATCAGATTCTTTGCTGTTCAAATGAGCCCTCAATGGTCTCTGCGCTGTTCTATCTACATATACTGAAGATAGAAAAAAGGCAAATCTGCTCCAACAATTTTATATGATCAGCCTGCGGCTGTTGTTGTGATCAGATTCTTTGCTGTTCAAATGAGCCCTCTATGGTTTCTGCGCTGTTCTATCTACATATACTGAAGATAGAAAAAAGGCAAATCTGCTCCAACAATTTTATATGATCAGCCTGCGGCTGTTGTTGTGATCAGATTCTTTGCTGTTCAAATGAGCCCTCTATGGTTTCTGCACAATCCATAACGGAACAAGCAAAGATAGCAATAGCACATGTTGATCTCTGAAATGGAGTACAGTAGAACTTCGATGGCTCGAACACTGATGGCTCGTTTACCATGGCTGAGTCGAACCCGTTTTAAGCCCCTAGGAAAATCCTCGACATAAGAAATAGTAGGGGATAGTTTGGAAGATTTTCTTCATTTGTCTTGTAAATGTATGCTGTGTGTACTCATTAGAATCGCCTCGATGAGGCGATTCTATTGAGTACACACAACATACATTTTCGTTATTAAACACCGAAAAGATATCCAAAAGTATCTCTTATACCTCCTGGCGGTCTCCCTCAGTGGCTCGAACTACCTCTGTCTCGAACAGATTTTCGAGGTCCCAGTGGTGTTCGAGCCATTGAAGTTCGACTGTATTACAATGCTATGCTTTGAAATGGTGAGAAAGAAATTCAGGCCGAAATGACCCAACAGTTTGGCCGAAACGACCTACCCCCAAAGGTGGGCCGAAACGACCTACCCCCAAAGGTGGGCCGAAACGACCAGGGGTCCGAAATAACTCCCGACTGAAATGTCCAGCGACCAGCAGGGGCGTTGAAAAGTGGTTGGTGCATTTGCCTCTGATGCTAGAGTAGCGATAACACAGGATCGATAGATTAATGGCTTACCTTCAGACCCCAGTGCTGGCCCTCGCCCATCGGGGCTTGAAGAAATATATGGGCAACATGATGCTTCCACGCAGAGCTGAAACGGACCCACACACAAGTACTGGTAAACAGCTTAGAGGATCTAAGCCTACCCAGGCAAAGCGGTGTGAGTCTCGGACCGTCCATGCTTATAAACCCTATTGGTATCATTGGGCGGCAGGGCTCGAGATGTCATTTCATCTCAATGTTGGGTGAAAGTCCCACAAAGTTGGAAGCAATGTCTCCAAAATGACCTTTACAGTGTTGACGGGGATGTTAAACCTCAAATCAAACAAACAAAATCAGACACCAGTGCAAAATGGGTCATTTTAAAATCAATATTTCTCCACATAATTTTGAATTTTTCAAAAAAGAAATCTATAGATATAATTTCACCATTTGTCTTTCATTATTTGATGTTTTTTATGAGAGGTAATATAATCGCACATTCGAGAAGCAAATAATCAAACTTGATACCTCCCCTTCTGAAAGTCCTCCTCGGAGGTTAAGAAGTATCTGCTGATAGAAAGATAACTGTCAGTAAAATTTTAACGCATTTTGGCAGCCATGAATACAGCTGAAATCTCTGAAAATAGCATGTCGTGACCCCGTGTTGTTTTGGCCTAGCACAGTTGCTATCCAGTCAACTTGCAAAAAGAACTTATTAATGCAAGATGACATAGTTTTCCTCACAGAATCTCATGGTCATTTTAATGCCCCGCCATATTTTATATATATGGCTTCTTTCATTCTATTGTAAGAATAACGTTATATCAGTTTCTGCAACAAGACCTGGTGGATCATACCTCCACAAGTCACAAGTACACACTCTTGTGCGGTACCAGATCCACAGGCTAACATAACAGGTCAGGGAAATAATATCCGTTTCGAAGAAAGTCATTGATCTCAATTCTAGGTGGCAGATGATGGAAGTAACAAAGAATTAATATAATTATTACCGGCACTCTGGCCAGCCCTATAAGGCTATTAGACTTGGCTAGAGTGCAGGTACCAGCATTCTAGACCTATTGTCTAGAATGCCAGTACCAGCACTCTAGCCTCTAAGTCTAAGGTGCCGGTACCTACACTCTAGACACTTCCAATGGCACGGTATTATGTTGTACCCTACGAAGTTTTGAGTGTCTGTCCGTCTGCACATGGTTTCATGTCCACTCCATAATTCTAGTACCGTTTAAGATATTTTCACAAAACTTCACAGATATGTAGAGCACTATGAGACGACGTGCAGAACATACACATGTATGAACCATACCTGATTTTCGTACTTTTGGAGTTGTTACCCTAATGCCCTTTGAACATTGAACATAGCCATTTCTGTCATAGTTTAGTGTCTGCTCCATAACTTTGCTACCTTTTGAGATATTTCCATGAAACTTCACACATATGTAGAGCACCATGAGACGATATGCGGAACATATGAACCGTAACTCTGATTTTCCTACTTTTGGACCCAGGGTTTTACATAGACTTATGTACATGTATGGAAAACCTTTAAAAGTCTTTTATCTGAAACCACAAGGACTTTGATTTTCAAGCAAGTCAGACTTTTAGGGTATTGGGCTCAAAGTGAAGGTTCTTAGGGCTATTTTTAGGAAAGCCTTGTCTTCACTGTAGCCCCTATATTTATTGATGGATTTTAATGTAACTTCACACAAATGTTGGATATGACTTCCAGGGTCCCAGGTGCAGTGGCTATTTTTAGAAAAGCTTGGTCATCACTCTAGTGCCTTCATTTATCAAAGGATTTTATGTAACACAAATGTTGGGTATGATAATATCTTAAGCAAGTTTGACTTTCAGGATCCTGGGCTCAAGGTCAAGGTCACTGGCTATTTTTAGGAAAAACTTTGACATACAGTGTACACGTATCGTTCTAACACCTACATTTATTGATGGATTTTAATGTAGCTTCACACAGTGTTGGGTATGATGATTTTTAAAGTCACTGTGCCTGGTTTTTGGAAAAACTTTTTCATGGCTCTAGCTAGCACATACGTGTAGTTGGATTCATCAACAGGTTTTGATGTAACTTCACACAAATGTTATGTAATACGGTATGATAATATTCTCAAGCAAGATCAGCATTCAGGATTCTGGGGTGAAAGTGAAGGCCACTGTAGCTATTTTTAGAAAAACCTTATTATGGCTTATGGATCGATTTTGCTCATGTGAACATAATAGTCACAAGAGCTAAAAATATCCAAACCCTAAAATGACCTAGTCATAAACAGCTAGATTGATTTTGAAAGAATTTCCCAGAAATGTTCCTTGGGTCACTGTCAATCAAAATTGGTCAAACCCTCCACTCCTGGTCTCCACCATACAATATTACCTACCATTTTATTTATACAGTATGGACCAGGTGAGCAATCCAGGGCCATCATAGCCCTCTTATTTATTTTGCTGTCATAACCATCAATGGATTTTGTTTCATATCACCCTAAAAGAGAAAGAAAGGCTTGACAAGCTGACATTGCATGTGAATTTGCATGAAATGTCGTCTTTTTTTTTTTTTTTTTTTTTTTGAAAAATATAAAAAATTTTTTTTTTTAGAATTTTCTGTTATGCTTAAAGAGTTAACTCTTATCCTGCTGTTCACAACAACCCTAGTCTTTGCAAACAGTGTAGATCCAGATCAGATGGCTTCTGAAGAAGCCATCTGATCAGGATCTACACTGTTTGACATTCAGTTTATGAATTTCTAGGATAAAAAATTACATCAAGTAATCTGATTGGTTCAGAGTCAGAAATTGGTGTGGCTAAGCTGAATATTCAGCAAGAGAAGGGTTAAAATTACAATTGCTGTGGTTTACTTTCAGTCTCACACAGTACTTCTGGTCCAACCAAACCCAAGGCCAGACACTAGAACCTACTCAGACTATGAGTCACTAAATGAATGTCTAGAAGGTAAGTACTGCACCAAATTTTACTTGTAAATGTACCGGTAACCGGAGGTGAAATTGTATAACCTGAGGTGAAATCATCATAAAGACTGCTGCATGATGTTTATAAAATTGTCATCTATCAAGTAATTTCATATTGGCCCAATTACAGGTCCTTGGTCAGCTGTATTGGCTGAAGGCTGAGGGCCAAAACAGCTGACCGAGGACCTGTAACAGGGCTAGTATAAAATTTGTTGATAATGACATTCATGTCATTAAAGACACTAACTATATAGATTTACTATATACATGTACATGGTTTTCCCGGACTTCCATTTTGGGTGTTTTTGACCCCAAAAGTTCAAAACCCTGTCTGGGACCCTCAGATGTTTGTAGCCGGGGATGCAATAATCACGGAGCTAAAACTAATGTTTTTCATTAAATAATTTTCTGGCATTTGGAACTAAATCAACTTGCAGCCAAAGTACGAGAGCTGCAGTTGTTTTGGGCAATACGTAGGCCTCTTTTAAGAGAAATACCAAAGCTCTTTGTGGGATGTAAAATTCAAACACACACGACATTATAACAAGGCAGTTGTAATGTAGGAGTTACATTCTCAATTTCTGAAAGGAAGTAAATTCCCTTGTAAAGTGTTGCAAGATCTGTGTTTTTGTTTGCTTCGAAGGAAACAACAGCATTTTTGCCGATTTTCAGCCTGTTATAATCGAAATAGATCAGTTCTAGCCAGCGATTTGTTGGGTAATAAATCACAGTTTGTTGGTCAGTTGTAAGTAGACAAATCACGCACGCTACGAGCTCGCGATTTGTCTACAACTGACTGACAAAGTGTGATTTATTACTCAACAAATCACACCTAGAGCTGATCCATTTCTTAATTAACGCAGTTTATGCAACATGTATAGGAGACAAGTGTCTTGACCAGTAGGATTATAAGGTGAAAAGTTTCATTACATGTGATCTTTCATATCATGCTCAACATGTAAATGTTTAACTATAATAATAAAAGGGGACTGTTCTAGGCATAATTAAACACGGCGAGTACTCTGTTTGTGCAACTGCTCATACAGTTTTATACAGATCAGTTGAAAACTTTGCAAACTCTTTTATTATGGTCTGTAGATGTGCATGTGATTTTGGCATTATTGTAAATTCAGTGTTCTGTCACTTGTTTTGACTTTTTGATCTGGGCCATTTTTGGAGTTTAAATACTGTTATAGTGCATTACAGTTGGTACCTTGTGTTTGTAACTTCTAGAGTGTCATACCAACCAAATTAAAATTATGCAGTTTTTGTTTTTGTTTGTTTGATTTGAGGTTCAACGTCCCTGTCAACACTGTAAAGGTCATTTTGGAGATGTTGCTTCCAATTTTGTGGGACTTTTACCTGACATTGAGATGAAATAACTTCTCAAGCCCTGCCACGTAATGAAACCAATAGGGTTTATAAGCATGGACGGTCCGACTCGCACCGCTTTGCCTGGGCATGCTTAGATCCTCTAAGCGGTTTACCAGTACTGGTGTGCTGTAGGATTTCAGCTCTGGGTGGAAGCTTCATGCAGCCCATCTATTTCTTCAAGCCCCAATGGGCGGGGGCCGAATTAATTATGCAGTTCCTTTCGTCATGGTCTGTAGATGTGCACGTGGTTTTGGCATAATTTGTCACTTTGTCACATGTTTCTCACTTTTAACCATATTGGTTTGTCTATTTGTTATGCTTGTACTTGTATATAGGCAGAAATTGTTAAGAGCTGGAAAATTTATGGAATATCAGCTCACAGGCATCTGACGGTCCATCAATGCAATAAATCGGCTGATCAAGAGGACTAAACGCCCTCTTTGTGCATATGGCAAGCTGACAGGCATTTTGGGTATGGTGGGTGACTTTTAAAGTATTGTATGTGCTCTGATCGAACCTCAGAGGCCTGTGATCAGCTTGAGAAGTAAGTGGGCCAGAACTGTTTTGTTTTCTCGGTATTCTCCTTGCAGAGTAATTCCCCCTTTTCGACATGAGCACTTATCGACTGAGGGTGGGAACCTTGTATGGGCAACTCCTCTTGCAGTTTTATACCAATCAATGAGTTTGAAACTATTCAGGTTCTTATGTCATGGTCTATAGATGTGCACATGGTTTTGGCATTATTATTGATTTAATTTATGTCACTTTTGTCGTCTGTTGAACTTTGCCGTTTTGGTAAGTATTACCGTCAAGGTAGGGCATATATACATGTAGTTGGGGGCATAGTTTTTTTTTACAAACACATTTTCCAGTTTTTAATATTTTACATACTAAATAAGGCTTGACATTACGTGTCAATCACCTGCTGGCTATTCAAGTGTATTACCAAGTCTTATTTTCTCTGAAAAATAAGACAAAGACGCTTTGAAAATGTCATTTGCCTGTAGTGATGAGCAGTCAACGGGTTAAATGTACCAGTTTCAAATGAGATTGGTTTAAATATCTGTATAAAAAAACCTTGATTAAAGTATACAATGTATTTAATTTTCACCCTGTATATATTTTGACAAAAATACCTTTGTTTAGCTGCACAAAACTGTGGATGTACATATACAAGTCTACCTAGGGGAAGTGCAGTTACCTGGTAGGTCAACTGTCCAGCTCAGTATGACCGTAATCATGTTAGCTAGATAGTTAAAACACTTTATAAAACCTTCATAAATGCTTGAATGCTTTTCCAGCTGTGGATGATACAAGTTCCAATCCAATGGACACTCTCCCTTTCTGCTGGTTCAACTTTTGGCGTTACCAGTTACTGTCCATGTTTTAATGTGCTCTGTACTAGTAAATTACATGTACTTACATAGCAACAAATAAGGTTGGTATTTTGTGGTAATTGAAGAGTAGTTTTTGTCATCTCCATAAAAACCTATTTTGTGGGTATTCATTAGAAATGGCTCGACTAGTCGGCTCTAATGAATACCTAAAACCAAGGTTTATATTCAGAAATAAGGAAAACTATCCTTCAATTATTACAAAATACGCACCTTGTCTGTTGCTATGCGTAATCCTTGTCCCACTGAACACAACAACCCCTACCTTTGCAAACACTGTAGATCCAGATCAGATGGCTTCATCTGTTCGTTTGTCATGCAGTTTGTGAATTGAAAAAATACATTAAATCAAGTATATTTGATTTGTTTGATAGTTAGCAATGGGTGTGGCTGAAATATATTTTTCAGTAGGGTAAGGATTAACCCTTAACTTGCTGTTCACGACAACCCCTTTCTTTGCAAACAGTGTAGATCCAGATCAGATGGCTTCTGAAGAAGCCATCTGATCAGGATCTACACTGTTTGGCTTTCAGTTTATGAATTTGTAACAATAAAATACATCAAGTAATTTGATTGGTTGATAGACAGAAATGGGTGTGGCTTAAATGAATATTCAGCAGGAGAAGGGTTAAATGATTCGGGTTTATATTATTCATTATTTAGGGATCTGCAAGATATATGAAGAACATCTGAAACGACAGAATCCTGACTGTCCCTCCATCACATACGACATATCTCAGCTCTTTGATTTCGTTGACCAGCTGAATGACCTCAGCTGCCTTGTGTAAGTAGCTCTAACCTTATCAGGTCTTCAAGGAGCATGGGAAATTGCTCCCTACAAAGTTGTTGAGTCGGCTATTAACCCTTATCTTGCTGTTCACGACAATCCCTATCTTTAAAAACAGTATAGATCCAGATCAGATGGCTTCTGAAGTAGCCATCTGATCAGGATCTACACTGTTTGGCATTCAGTTTATGAATTTGTAGCAATAAATTACAACAAGTAATTTGATTGGTTGATAGACAGAAATGGGTATGGCTTAAATGAATATTCAGCAAGATAAGGGTTAAAAAAAAAAAAAAACGGGTAGCAACACTTAAAAGGTTCTATGAGAGACATCATGATCTGGTCAGTCCATACAATGTGGCATTTTCCAGAATTATTTCTGATGTTTTTGCCAATGACAAGCCATAAGTTGACTTCCAAAATCTCTGACATTTGCTTCTACTTGCCTTTCCTTCCTTCAGGCTGATAGGCATGCTGGATGAAGCTTGCTTACCAAATAATGCTTACTTACTATCCAAGGACGCCTGATTACACCTTTCATTCTGGAGTCCATGTCTTTTGGTCTGAACATTCGGATTCATTATTCATTTACAAATTATGGCTTGGGTTCAAGGACACAGCTACAGTGAAACTTCAAAAATTCGAACACGGATAGCTCGTTTACCATGGCTAATTCGAACTTTGATCTGCAGTCCCTAGAGAATTCTTCAAATACCTCCAGACATCCATGTATTTGGATATTTTAGGAAGATTTTCCTGATTTGGTCGGTAAATGGTATGTTGTGTGTACTCATTAGAATCGCCTCAATGAGGCGATTCTAATGAGTACACACAACAAATCTTAATTTTATAAAAGGTCTTAAAGATATTAAGTGGTCCCTAATACCCTTCATGACCTGAAACTATTTGTAAACCTCAGTAGTTCGAAAATTCTCCTATTTCGAACACATTTGCATGGTCCCAAGGGTGTTTGAGTTATCCAAGTTTTATTGTAATTACAGTAGACGGTCCTTCAACAAAACTCAAACAGAAAAATGTCAGGCCAGAGGTTTTGAAACTTTTCATCAAGTTAACAATGAATACCCCTCTATACCCCAGAAAAGTTGCATTTATGGGGTATTCATAATTTTATTTTACCTGAAAAAAGTATATTGTGGGTACTCGTTAGAACCGCCTAGAAATGAGGTGGTTCTAATGAGCGCCAACAATCTAGGGTACTCATTAGAACCCCCTCAATGAGGGGGTTCTAATGAGCACCAACAGTCTATACTTGGTCTAGAAATAAGAAAAATATAGAGCTTTTATTCTCAGAATATACTAGTTCTAGCAATAAGAAAGACACTGGTGTGTTATCGTAATGCATGTTCAACTCCTCTGAGCATGATAGTTGACAGACTCATAAATATTAAAATGTTAGCAGTTGTTTCAAGAAGGCAAGTGCATTAAAATTTGCCTGCATTAAGCAAACACCTGATATAAGCAATCACATCTGGATTATCCGGAATAGGACTGCTCTTAAGTGCAGGCTGTTCTCTTAAGTGCAGGCTGACCTCTCAAGTGCAGACTGAGCTCAGTTTTTGCTCCTCACATGACAGTAGACACATTACCGTAGCTCTTTTTGTCTCACCTAATCAGCCAGTTGAATCAGTTAAAAGATTATTAATGTTCTGGAATTTTCACCATGAAAATTAGACCTTGATCTACATTTTATGGTTCACTGACTTTGTAAAATATGGCGACCACCCTAGCGTTCACCCTAATGTCAAGTTTATTTCTCAAGAACTATAAGAGCTTCATTAATGATATTTGGTACAAACTTGAATCAGGGGATCGTAACTTAAATGCAAGCATCCATATTTGACCTTGACCTAAATTTCATGGTTCACTGACTTTGTAAAATATTGCGACCACCCTAGCGTTCATCCTAATGGTCAAGTTTATTTCTCAAGAACTATAAGAGCTTCATTGCCGGCCTCGGTAGCTCAGTCGGATGCGCGTCTGACTGGTGATCAGGACGCGGGTTCAACACCCGCCAGGGTCTGCAACATTCTTTCGTGGAGATTGATCATAAAATCTTTTCTACGGTCATTCTCTCCCTTCCGCTGATTCAAGAAGGGCAGTTGTCAGTTTCTGGGGAAAGAATGTGCACTGTACTGGTTAACCGCTTACGTATAAGCCTGCCAAGGAAAGTGTGGATAGGTAAATGACCGGCTCAAAAATGACCTAAATAGTATTGACTGGGCCGTTAAACTCCAAAACAAACAAAACAAATAAGGGCTTCATTAATGATACACACATACTTGGTACAAACTTGTATCTCGGGATGGCAAGTTAAATTCAAGAATGCATATTTAACTTGACCTACATTTTATGGTTCACTGACTTGTTAAATATTGTGACCACCCAAGCATTCACCCAAATGGTCAAGTTAATTTCTCAAGAACTATGAGAGCTTCATTAATGATACTTGGTACAAACTTGTATCTTGAGATGGAAACTTAAATGCAAGCATCCATATTTGACCTTGACCTACATTTTATGGTTCACTGACTTTGTAAAATATTGCAACCACCCTAGCATTCACCCTAATGGTTCAGTTCATTTCTCAAGAATTATTACAGCTTAATTAATGATACTTAGTACAAGCTTGCATTTAAGAATGGCAACTTTTATGCAAGCATTTATGTTTGCCCTTGGCCTAGATGTCATGGTTCGGTGATTTGGCGCCCCCACAGGCATAGCCTTCAGCGGAATTCTTGTTTTTTTTGGAGCGAAGCATTGTTTAATTTGATGTCAGTGATGTCATGCAAGTCAAGTTGACCTTGACCTAAATTTCATGGTTCACTGACTTTGTAAAATATTGCGACCACCCTAGCGTTCACCCTAATGGTCAAGTTTATTTCTCAAGAACTATAAGAGCTTCATTGCCGGCCTCGGTAGCTCAGTTGGATGCGCGTCTGACTGGTGATCAGGAGGACGGGGGTCAACTCCCGCCAGGGTCTGCAACATTCTTTCGTGGAGATTGATCATAAAATCTTCTACGGTCATTCTCTCCCTTCCGCTGATTCAAGAAGGGCAGTTGTCAGTTTCTGGCGAAAGAATGTGCACTGTGTTATGCATAAGAATTTATTTTTCTGATTCCCACTTGCACCCCACTGTGACCTAATAGTGCTATAAATATCTTGTTAATCTTCTTATAGAAGATTCTAGAAAACTGAGTCACAGATTAATTTCATTTTTGTAAACAACATGTTTACAAGGGAAAGTACTTCAGAACCTTCCAGAAAGTTCTGGGTTGCATTATTTTTAGAAAATTACCTCATCTTATTCCACAGCCCTCTGGAATGTTCTAGAGAAATCTTAGGGTCTATAAAAGAGCTTGATTTTTCTCATTGAGTCAGACTTTGGAGTTTGATGTTTGGGCATTTAAGAAAAGTTATTTCTAAATTCTGTGTTGGATTGTTAAAGGATATTACTTTTCATTTTGGACTGTGAATTCTGTGGGTTCAAGGAAAATAGATTCATTCAGGATATTTCATAACAGAGCTAAGTACATTTAATTTTCTTACTTCTACAGGTTAAAGTTAACTTGTAAATAAATTTTGTTAAATTTTTCCAAAAGGCTTGTTTGCTTTTTCTTTCTGCTACGCCTGGCTCGTAACAGAAATTGGGGGCTCGTCCGGGATAAAACCATTTTAAAACCGACATTTCATGTGACGCACGTAATTGTCATTTCTTATCAAATAGACTTTGCAGTTGCTTCACAGGATTGGTATTTCCCTATAGGCATATAGGGGATTGTCATTTCATGTGAACTGTCATTTCAGGTGAAATAGTACTTGTCATTTCATGTGAAATTCTCATTGGGCTTGTCATTTCGAAAAAAAAACTTTGTAAAATTAACCTCAATCTGTATTTCCATAAATACTTTTTTAAACAAACAAAAAGCAAACATGTCGTTTGATTTGAGAAGCTTTTTGGCTCAGCCTACTCAGGAGTTGTTTAATCTGGCCAAAAGAACAGATTTGCTAGATATTGCTTCCCATTATGGGGTCACTGCTGTCAAAACAAGCATGAAAAAACATGAAATCAAGAATGTTTTGGTACAGTTTTTTGTTGATGAAGAACTTTTTGATCCATCTGCTTTGTCTCTCATTATGGTTTCACATACTGAATTGCAAATGAGACAAATTGAAATAGGAAGGCAAATTGAATTAGAGAAGTTAAGATTAGAAATGGAAGAAAGAGAAAAGGAAAAAGAAAGAGAAATGCAGAGACAAATGCAGATGAAAAAATTAGAAATGGAAAGGGAAAAAAGAGAAATGGAGGAACGCCTTCAGAAAGAAAAATTAGAAAAAGAAGAACGGCTTGAGTTGGAAAAGGAAAAAATGAGATATAGTATTGAAGAAAAAGAAAGGGAAAGGCAGTTTCAGTTAAGATTGAAGGAAATGGAACTCCAGGGTCAAGATAGGGTGAAACATACCCCTGTTTTTGACTCTGGTAGTTACTTTGATGCCACAAAGCACATCAGATTAGTTCCTCCATTTCAGGAAAAAGAGGTAGATAAGTATTTTTTGCATTTTGAAAAAGTTGCAGAAAATTTAAAATGGCCAAAAGAGCATTGGACCTTACTTTTGCAGAGCGTTGTTGTCGGAAAGGCTCGAGATATTTACACTCAGCTGACTGTCGAGCAAAGCTCAGACTATGATCTGGTTAAGGAGCTTATTCTTAAGGCATATGAGTTGGTCCCTGAGGCTTACAGGCAGAAATTTAGGAACTGCAAAAAAGAAATTTCCCAGACCCATGTAGAATTTGCTCGAACCAAAGAACAGCTATTTGATAGGTGGTGTTCTTCTAAAAAGGTAGGCTCTGATCATGACAAACTTAGACAACTTGTCCTTGTTGAAGAGTTCAAACGGTGCATAAATTCAGACATTAAATCTTTTCTCGATGAGAGACAGGTTGAAACTTTGGAGGAAGCTTCTCGTTTGGCAGATGATTATGCTTTGACTCATAAAGTCTCATTTGTGAACAGGCCTTATCCTCGAAAACCTTATAATCCACAGACAGGTCCAAGATTCTATCCCAGTAATCCTTCTGGTAGTTATAGCCATACATCTAGTACTATGCCCAAACTTTCTGGTGAAAATAAAAGCCAGAATCCTTCCAAACCTTCTGGTGAAAACAGAAGCCCAAATTTTCCCAAACCTTCTGGTGAAAACAAAGACCAGAATCCCTTATCTCAATCTCAAGTAGTTTGTTATTATTGTAAAAATACAGGTCATTTGATCTCTGAGTGTTTAAAATTAAAGCGAAGGAAAGAAAGAGAAAGACAAGAGGAACTTAAGCCTACAGGCTTGACTTCTATAAGGCCAAAACCACAGTCTTGTGTAAGGGAGGAAACTCTTTCTGATACCAAATTGTCTGAGACTGATACAGTTATGGAGTGTTATGAACCATTCTTATCAGATGGTTTTGTGTCACTAAATGGTGACAGTTATGCCCATCCTACCCCTATTAAAATCTTACGAGATACCGGAGCTTCTCAATCTCTTATTCTAGCAGATACTCTGCCTTTTTCTGAGAAGACTTCTTTGGGCCAAAGTGTCCTTATTCAGGGTGTGGAATGTGGATTTGTTAATGTTCCGCTCCATAACGTTTATTTGTCATCAGACTTGGTATCCGGTTCAGTGGCTGTTGGTATTAGACCTTCTTTACCTTTTAAAGGTGTTCATTTGTTGCTAGGCAATGACTTAGCTGGAGATAAGGTTGTGGTAAACCCACTTTTGACTACTAATCCTTGCATAGACCAACCGCCTGATCCCATTGAGCAGGAAATTCCTGATCTTTATCCATCTTGTGCAGTCACAAGGGCTATGGCACGTAAGGCCAAGCAAACTGATGGGAAACAGGATTTTGATTTAACTGATACTTTTTTGGGTCAGTCTTTTAATGACGAGATAACAAGGTCTCTGTCTTCAAGCCTGTCTGATCAGCAGGCAGATTTTCGTGAGAATAAGTCATCTTTAGATCTAGGCCATGACAAAATGTCCGGGTCTCAACTAGCTATAGAGCAGCACAAGGATCCTGAAATTTCGCCTTTATTTGAAAGGGCCTTAGATGAGCAGGAAGTTTCTCAGGTCCCAGTCTGTTATTATGTCAAAAATGACATTCTTATGAGAAAATGGCGTCCACCAGACGTCTCAGCAGAAGACGAGTGGACTGTCAACCATCAGATAGTGGTTCCACGGATTTACCGTCCGGAAATATTAAACTTGGCACACGAAACTCCCATGTCAGGACATTTAGGTGTCAATAAAACGTATCACAAGATTCTTAATCATTTTTACTGGCCTGGGTTAAAATCAGATGTTTCTCAGCATTGTAGGTCCTGCCATACATGCCAAATGGTAGGAAAACCCAATCAGACTATACCTAAGGCTCATTTGCAGCCTATACCTGCTTTTGATGAACCTTTCAGTCGAATAATTATAGACTGTGTGGGTCCCTTGCCCAGAACTAAGTCCGGCTGTGAATATCTTTTGACCATTATGTGTGCTTCCACACGTTTTCCTGAAGCCATTCCTTTAAGAAATATCAAAACTAAGACAATCGTCAAGGCCTTAGTGAAGTTTTTCACATTTGTTGGGCTTCCTAAATCTATTCAGTCAGACCAAGGCTCAAATTTTATGTCTGGAATATTTCAACAAGTAATGTATGAACTTGGCATTGTACAGTATAAGTCATCAGCCTATCATCCTGAAAGTCAAGGCGCCCTTGAAAGATTCCATCAAACATTAAAAAACATGATAAGATCATATTGCTTTGACACAGAGAAGGATTGGGATGAAGGCATCCATCTCCTTTTATTTGCTGTTAGAGAATCTGTGCAAGAATCTCTTGGCTTCAGTCCATTTGAATTAGTATTTGGCCATACTGTTCGTGGTCCTTTGAAACTTCTCAAAGAGAAATTTCTCTCCAATGATGACACCTCCCTGAATTTACTTCAGTATGTGTCTGATTTCAAAACTAGACTTTCAAAAGCTTGTGAGGCTGCTCGGACCAATCTTCAGTCAGTCCAAAGGAAAATGAAACAGCTATATGACATAGGGACAAAAGAAAGGAATTTTAAACCAGGTGATAAGGTACTAGCTCTTTTGCCTATTCCAGGAAAATCGTTGCAGGCCAGGTATTATGGTCCATACACTGTAGACAAAAAGATCAGTGACGTAAATTACATAATAAACACTCCTGGGAGGCGCAAGCTAAAGCAGCTATGTCATATTAACATGCTTAAGGAATACATAGATAGGGACAATACATCTTTAACATCAGTCAATCTAGTTAGCTCTGTTCCACTTAATTCATGTGACAATGACTGTGAGGATATTAATTCAGTGAAGTCGGATCCCACATCATCAAAACTTCAGAATTCTGACATTCTACGGAATCTTGACCAGAAACTGTCACATCTAGAGCCAAATCAGCGGAATGAACTGAAACAGCTGATTTTTGAATATGAACAATTATTTCCTGACATTCCAACACGGACAGACAAAATATTTCACGATGTGGACATAAATGGGTCTAAACCTGTAAAACAACACCCATACAGGATGAATCCTGTGAAACAAAAATATCTTAAAGAAGAAGTTCAGTATCTATTAGACAATGACTTTATTGAACCAAGCCAAAGTGAATGGAGTTCTCCTTGTATTCTTGTACCAAAACCTGATGGGACATATCGTATGTGTACAGATTTTAGGAAAGTTAATTCCTTAAGTAAAACAGATAGCTTTCCTATTCCAAGAATGGATGACTGCATTGATAACATCGGGAATGCCAAATACATAACGAAATTCGACCTTCTGAAAGGATTTTGGCAAATTCCACTTACAGATAGAGCAAAGGAGGTTTTGGCATTCACAACACCAGACGGATTATTTAACTATAAAGTCATGCCATTTGGAACGAAAAACTCTCCGGCAACATTTCAGCGCTTAATAAACATGGTAATTGCGGGGCTGGAAGGCTGCAGTGCTTATATCGATGATGCTATCATCTACAACGACCAGTGGAATCAACATCTTGGGACTATTCGAGCATTCTTTGATAGACTGAGTAATGCCAAATTGACAATCAATCTTGCTAAAAGTGAATTCTGCCATGCAAGTTTGACATTTCTAGGTCATGTTGTAGGTCAAGGTCATGTGAAACCCATTGATGCTAAAGTTGAGGCTATCTCAAATTTTCCCGTACCCACGTGCAAAAGACAGCTGATGCGATTTCTTGGTATGGCTGGTTATTACAGAAAGTTCTGTAATAATTTCTCTGTCATTGCTGAGCCTTTGACAAATTTGCTCAGCAAAAGAACAAAATTCCATTGGAATGCAATATGCCAAAATGCTTTTGATAAACTTAAAGCCATACTCAAGAGTGAACCAGTTCTCTTAGCACCAAACTTTGAAAAGGAGTTTAAGCTAGCTGTAGATGCTAGTGACGTAGGTGCAGGTAGTGTTTTGTTGCAGGAAGATGAAAATGGTGTGGATCATCCAGTTTGCTACTTTTCCAAAAAGTTTAATAAGCATCAGAGAAATTACTCTACCATAGAGAAAGAGTGCTTGTCTCTGATTCTTGCTCTGCAACATTTCGAAGTTTATCTTACCCCTACTACTGCACCGATTGTTGTTTTCAGTGATCACAATCCACTGACTTTCATACATAAAATGAAAAACAAAAATCAGCGGTTGCTCAGGTGGAGTCTTATGCTACAAGAGTATAATTTAGACATAAGACATATCAGAGGGAGAGATAACATTATCCCTGATGCCCTTTCAAGAGCTTGAGCAGGGTCAGGAGTTGTGTTTTTCTTTTCTACTAAAGTGGATTGTAGATACATGTAATTTTATATGCTATGCTCAATATTTTATTATTCTTAAAGCAAAAGAAAGCTTTATTACATAAATCTTTCTTTTCCTCGAAGAGGGGGAGTGTTATGCATAAGAATTTATTTTTCTGATTCCCACTTGCACCCCACTGTGACCTAATAGTGCTATAAATATCTTGTTAATCTTCTTATAGAAGATTCTAGAAAACTGAGTCACAGATTAATTTCATTTTTGTAAACAACATGTTTACAAGGGAAAGTACTTCAGAACCTTCCAGAAAGTTCTGGGTTGCATTATTTTTAGAAAATTACCTCATCTTATTCCACAGCCCTCTGGAATGTTCTAGAGAAATCTTAGGGTCTATAAAAGAGCTTGATTTTTCTCATTGAGTCAGACTTTGGAGTTTGATGTTTGGGCATTTAAGAAAAGTTATTTCTAAATTCTGTGTTGGATTGTTAAAGGATATTACTTTTCATTTTGGACTGTGAATTCTGTGGGTTCAAGGAAAATAGATTCATTCAGGATATTTCATAACAGAGCTAAGTACATTTAATTTTCTTACTTCTACAGGTTAAAGTTAACTTGTAAATAAATTTTGTTAAATTTTTCCAAAAGGCTTGTTTGCTTTTTCTTTCTGCTACGCCTGGCTCGTAACAACTGTACTGGTTAACCGCTTACGTATAAGCCTGCCAAGGAAAGTGTGGATAGGTAAATAAATGACCGGCTCAAAAATGACCTAAATAGTATTGACTGGGCTGTTAAACTCCAAAATAAACAAAACAAATAAGGGCTTCATTAATGATACTTGGTACAAACTTGTATCTCGGGATGGCAAGTTAAATTCAAGCATGCATATTTAACTTGACCTACATTTTATGGTTCACTGACTTTGTAAAATATTAAAGAATGGACAACATTACCGGTACATCCCAATATGTAGTTCATTCTTAACTGCACTGAGGATGTAAATATATACATGTATCATGGCTGTATTTTTCTTTGTTTCAGTTTCCAGAAAAATCTTGGCACATATGTTCCCCATAACAAAGACTGGCTGAAAGAGAAAATATACATCATGTTGAGAAAGCAAGCAGGTCGATAGTAGACTCTTCATTGTTGAATATTGTGGGTTCTGTTAAAGTGGTCATGGGACAGACGTACATGTATAGTTCAGAACAGTCTGATGCTGTAAAATCATGCGACATTGGCATTGATCATGTGACTGATATTGTCAGTGTTACATTAAGTTTTTATCACATGTCTTTTGTACGCTCACACAAACACAATTAATAAATGTGTGGTAAATTGGATTTGATCTTGACAGCAGAATGAACATGCACATAGGATTTATCCTTATCCCGCTGAAAATGACAACCCTAACTTTGTAAACAGTGTAGATCCAGATCAGATGGCTTCCAAAGAAGCCATCTGATCATGATCTACTCTGTTTGCCATTCAGTTTGCAAATCTGAACAAATACATTGTACATGTATCAAGAAATTGGCAAAGATTATTCAGCAGAAGGGTTAACCCTTATCTTGCTGAATATTCATTTAAGCCACACCCATTTCTTTCTATCAACCAATCAAATTACTTGATGTAATTTATTGCTACAAATTCATAAACTGAATGCCAAACAGTGTAGATAATGATCAGATGGCTTCTGAAGAAGCCATCTGATCTGGATCTACACTGTTTGCAAAGATAGGGGTTGTCATGAACAGCAAGATAAGGGTCAAGATCTTGATTGAATAGACAGTGACAGTTCCTGCAGAACCTGTACTGTTTGCACATGTTAAATTGTTCTTAAGATGTGGGCTTCAGTAAACATCATAGCTGCCCCAGGTATTGAGGAGTGATGAGGATAATCATGGGATCATTTTCTTTATTTCTTGTTCAAAAATTATGTTGAGGGTACTTGTTAGCATTGCCTTGTTGAGGGGATACTAGCAAGTACCAATAACATATGGTAACAGTTTAATGGAGAAATAGAATTTATTTTTCATGTGTTTGGTCATTACAGGCTGTACGTGTTAAGAAATCATATTTTATGTAATTTCATAAACTTCATGTAAATTCATAAACTTCATTTGTCTGCAACAAAAGTTAATTCTAATCATTTTCTACCAAAATTGTCTTTGGGCACATGCAGACAGTGGTCTCCCAGATCAACTAGATCATTTGAGGTCATTTGGTTAACCGCCATATGTATAACTTATAAGCCTGCCCTGGAAAGTTAGGGTAGGTAAATTGACCATCTGGATATGACCTAAATAGAGTTTACAGGGCCATTAAACTCCAGATCAAACAGAGATACATATAGCAGGCATCATTTCCCAATATTTCATTTGTATTTGAGAGAAAATCAGGTTTGATATCTAATGTGAATACTCTACATAGCAGATGATTCACATTAAATGTCATGCCTGATTTTCTCTGAAAAATGAAAATAATAAAATGTCATCTGCTTTGAAATTAGTTTGGTATTGTTTTCAAGAGATAAATCATAATATGTGTTTATTCATAGCTATCATCAGTTGTTGTTGGTCAAACAAACATAGTTTTCTCTTATTGTACATATGATGTTTTTTTTTGTTGTTTTTTTCATTAACCAATGGACACAAATGTGTTCAAACTTTGTTAAGCTGCATTTCATCTTGATTTGAAACATCATTCAAAATATCTTAACATCATGTCAATCAACTGTCAGCCAGAAATTCATTCAAAACACACAGTGGTGTACATTTCACTGCAAACTCCAGCACTGTCTAATCAAAATACATTTCAAATGTCAAACAGACCTAAAAATGGAAAAAAGTGCTTGTGAAAATGAGACCAATCAATGTATATTGCTTGATCCTGTTTTAGAATTCTTTGATGAAGACATTTGCTTGTATAACTTACTTGATGCAAAGAGATTGCTTGAAAGGTACTTCAAAGGAGTTTGAACAGATTTGTGTCCATAGGTGTACTTGAACTTACACCTAATTTTAATGTTTTCATTGCTATATGTGTATGTAATGTAGAGTGATGCCCCCAAATATAATCATAGAGCCAGCTGAGATGTTGTTCCTGGAACATTTGTTAAAGCTGCTTCTTGTGAAAAGCTGCTTACAAAGTGTGTTTTTCAGCCATCCACATCACACTTGAATGTTTTACATTGAAGATTTTCAGAAAAGTGGTGTTAGGTAAAGTGATCATTGGGGCCACTAGTGGACTCTTCCATTGCCATATCTTGGACAAGTCAACTCATCATATGGGGTGGTAGGCTTATTTTTTCGTTTTTATTCTTCGCCCCGGCCCATAGGGGCTTGAAGAAATATATGGGCTGCATGATGCTTCCGCGCAGAGCTGAATCCGGCCCGCACACTAGTACTGGTAAACTGCTTAGAGGATCTAAGCCTGTCCATGAACCGCGGTGCAAGCTAATAAACCCTATTGGTTTCATTGGGCGACAGGGCTTGAGATGTCATTTCATCTCAATGTCGGGTAAAAGTCCCACAAAAATGGAAGCAACGTCTCGAAAATGACCTTACAGTGTTGACGGGGACGTTAAACCTCAAATCAAACAAACAAACAAAATCGTTTTTTTTTTCTATTTTTTGACAGAAAAGTCTGTGAGCAGTGTGGGCCCTGATCACATTAGGAAAACATGTCCATGGGAAATAATGGCAACCAACATGGTGTCAGAAGTGTTAAATAATTCGTGAAAAATGATAGTATCTTTCCTATTTTTCTGTTTTCAACATAGTTTATGGGTGCTCGTTAGAACCGCCTCAATGAGGCAGTTCTAATGAGTACCCACAGTCTATGTTTCTCAGCAAAAATAAGGCAGATAATGTATATCCCCGTACATTTCTCAATATAAAGTGGGGTTTAGGTGGGTTTTCTTTTCACAGACTAGTTATCGTGATGAGACGCTGCTTGCTGCAGCATCTGATCAGGGCCTGGTCTGTTTGCCAAGGTATCCCTTTAGGGGTTTCCTGCCTGCATCATCTGGAGAAAATTCTTCCCCTAAAGAACAGCCCCAAAGTTTATGAAGCGATTTAGAATAGTTGTGAAACAACAGATTGTTCCCTTTGGAATGCTTCTGCACTGATAAACTACTTAGGTCTAAGCCTGCCCTGGCAAAGTGGTGAAAGTGGGACCATTCCTGTATAAACTCTAGCGGTTTCTTTGGGTGGTAGGGCATGAGATGTCATTTCATCTCAAGTTTGGTCAAAGTCCCACAAAAATTGACAAAATTGGAAGCAACAGAAAATTACCTACATCTTAATAGTGTTGACAGGGACATAAAATCTCAACACAAACAAACAAACAAAAGACTCCCTTAGCAGACGGGAGGACAAGTAAAATTGGGCCCCGTCAAGCGATTTTGGTACTTATCGCCTATGCGAGTAGTGAAGGTTCAGGCGAGCCTGCGCATCCGCGCAGTCTCGCCAGAACCTTCGCTACTCGCTCATACAAGCAGTGAATCAAGAGGAACCTTCAGACAGAAAGCCATATCCCTGGCCCCTCTGAATGGCTGGGCATGCGCAGTTTAAATTTGTCATGACAGAATGCTCGAAGACACAAATTCTCTTGGCGGGGCTCAATTAACCTTATGTACCCATCCTTTAGAAGGGAAGTTTCAGATGATGATTTTTGCCTTCAAACATTTACCGATTCTGTATTTGCAATGGTGACAGTATTCACCCTAAGTATTCGGACACCTCATCTCCTAACCATACTTTTTCTAACCTTTTAACAAGTACAGTTTAATACCCCATGTTGTGTCTAAGAGTAGAAATGAGTAGAAAAATAGCATGGACACTGATGAGACGCCCAGTCCTGTCTGTCTAAACACATACGGTAGAAATGATAAGTGTTCATGCACTCATAAGTAAACACAACTAGCCAGATACTTTCAAGGAAGTAGGTTTGATACATAGTCATTGTCTCGGTCAGTAAACAGACATGCTGAAAACATCACTCTGACATGACAATACCAGTATTAAGGCTTGTTTTCAGCATATAGGCACTGCTGCTCTATGCATGTAACATAGTTTCATTATATGGCTACTCATTCTGACATGGATTTGGATATAATATTATCTTGTCATTTCTTCCAAATGTTCATTTTACTACATGTGTAATTCTGTGATTGATGATCGGCCTACATGACCTAGTGGCTCTTTGAAATTATTCCTGCCCTCGCTCATTGGGGCTTGAAGAAATGGGCTGCATGATGTTTCCACCCAGAGCTGAATCTGACCGCACACAAATACTGGTAAACTGTTTCAAGGATCTAAGGCTGTCCAGGCAAAGCAGTGCGAGTCAGACTGTCCATGCTTATAAACCCTATTGGTTTCTTTGGGCGACAGGGCTTGAGATGTAATTTTATCTCAGTGTCTGGCAAAAGTCCTACAAAATTGGAAGCAACGTCTCCAAAATTACATAAACTGTGTTGACAGGGATGTTAAACCTCAAATCAAACAAAAAATCTTTAAAATTGTCTTTTACCACTTTTGGTTCCAGCCTTGCTCAGGTCACACCAAGTTCTGCAAAGTAAGTGCAGGTGGCTTTTTCTCCTGTTACCCTGGCCTTCGCCTAGCTCGATACAAGTTAAATAATCTTGAAAGCACCATAAAACCAAAATAAAAGATCTGGTTTCGGTGTATGGTCTTAAAAAAGTAGCATTTTGAAAAACCTGCACATTGGTGTGATTTTGTAATACATGTAATAAATGTAAATGGCAATTGTGGAGTCTTTTTATCGTAACTCAGTTAGCATTGAATTGAATGTCTTCATGAGATTTACTGTACTGCTATAGTAACAAATGAAATTCCTAAAGGCATTATGTACTTATCCTGGTAAATACAGTATTGTGGCTATTATTCTTCAGTAGCACGGACACAAATTCATTAAAACACCAAGCAAAACCTAAGCAGAAGAACTTTTGTCAGGCTAGATATTAACCCATTTAGTACCAGAGACCCCAAAACGGGTACCCTGGCAAACAGTGCAGGCCCAGATCAGACGCCCCAGAATGCAGCGTCTGATCAGGGCCTCCACTGTTTGCTAAAAGTTCAGTCATTATCAAACAGATTTTGATGAAAACACAACC
The DNA here is from genome assembly GCA_963580285.1 of Lucinisca nassula. Taxonomy (NCBI): domain Eukaryota; kingdom Metazoa; phylum Mollusca; class Bivalvia; order Lucinida; family Lucinidae; genus Lucinisca; species Lucinisca nassula. The sequence continues at coordinate 63,461,700 of OY757012.1, forward strand.
TGCCCCCCTAAATTTTGTTTTGGACTCCTGCTATATATAAGAGGAAGATTCCATTTGGTACTTAAAGGGTTAACTGTTACTGGTGAAATGTCAAATGACATTCATTCACCAAACAATTCACACTAAATATCATATACAATTTTCTCTGGAAAAATATTTGAAAATGTCAGCTTCAGTTGAGCTAATTGCTTTAAGGGTTTATGATCAGCCACCACAGAAGTGTCAGATAGCCGTTGCAGTGGAACATTATAGAGTGAAACTGAGGTGAAGGGATAAACTGGGCACATTAAGGGAAACAACTGTTGAAACTTACCATTCACTTTCCAGTTGACTGATCCCTTCTGAAAACTGGGTTTATTCTTAAAGGAAAGAATTTGCTCCTTAGGTAGACTACCACAGAATTGTCAGACATCCATTGCAGTGGAACAATGCAGAGTGAAACTTAGGTGAAGGGATATACTGGGCACATTTTTTACCATATTTTACAAGGGAAAAAACAGTTGACACTTCCTGTTCACTTTCCTATAAACTGATCTCTATGACACTTGGGTCTATTCTTAAAGGAAAGAATGTGCTTCTTAGGCAGACCACCACAGAATTTTGTCAGATATCCATTGCAGTCGAACATTGTAGGGTGAAACTTAGGTGAAGGGATATACTGGGCACATTTTATAAAATATTTTAAAATGGAAACAACTGTTGAAACCAACTGTTCACTTTCCTATAGACTGATGCCTTCTGAAAACTGGGTCTTTTCTTAAAGGAAAGAATTTGCTTCTTAGGTAGATAACCACAGACTTGTCAGATATCCATTGCAGTGGAACATTGTAGGGTGAAACTTAGGTGAAGGGATATACTGGGCACATTCTCTACCATATTTTACAAGGGAAAACACTGTTGGAACTTCCAAGCTGATTCCATCTGAAAATTGGGTCTTTTCTTAAAGGAAAGAATTTGCTCTTTAGGTGCAAATTCTTTCCTTTAAGAGTTGACCCCTATTGATAAGGGAGATAAAGATAATTTTGAAACAGTTGCCTCCCCTATTCTCCTGAGTAATGAGAGTAGAAGTCTGGTATAAATCTCAAATTCAATGTATGTAATTAAAAATAAACTTTTAAAACTACAAAATACGTAGCTTCTGTTACACCAAACCAAACATTGATTTGTTTTTAGCTCACCGTATTGTAGTGACGAGGTGAGCTTATGGGATCACTTTTCGTCCGCCGTGCGTCCGTAAACAATTTCTTTTAAACGACATCTCCTCCTAAACCACTGATCGTGTTTTGACCAAACTTCACAGGAATGATCCTTAGGTGGTCCCCTTTCAAAGTTGTTCAAATGGTTCCGGTCCGTTGCACATCTAGGTCATAGGAGCCAAAAATAGATTTTTTTCAACAAAAACTTAAAAAATCTTCTTCTCTGAAACCACAAGGCCCAGGTCTTTGATATTTGGTATGAAGCTTCATCTAGTGGACCCCTACCAAGATTGTTCAAATTATAGTGCTGGGGCCAAAAATGCCCCCGCTCCGGGGCCCTTTGGTTTTACATGGGCTTATATAGGGAAAATCTTTAAAAATCTTCTTCTCTGAAACCGTAAGGCCCAGGTCTTTGATATTTGGTATGAAGCTTCATCTAGTGGACCCCTACCAAGATTGTTCAAATTATAATGCTGGGGCCAAAAATGCCCTGGCCCCGGGCCCCGTTGATTTTACATGGGCTTATATAGGGAAAATCTATAAAAATCTTCTCCTCTGAAACCGCAAGGCCCAGGTGTTTGATATTTGGTATGAAGCTTCATCTAGTGGACCCCTACAAAGATTGTTCAAATTATAGTGCTGGGGCCAAAAATGCCCCCGCTCCGGGGCCCTTTGGTTTTACATGGGCTTATATAGGGAAAATCTTTAAAAATCTTCTTCTCTGAAACCGCAAGGCCCAGGTCTTTGATATTTGGTATGAAGCTTCATCTAGTGGACCCCTACCAAGATTGTTCAAATTATAGTGCTGGGGCCAAAAATGCCCCCACTCCGGGGCCCTTTGGTTTTACATGGGCTTACATAGGGAAAAATCTTTAATAATTTTCTTCTCTGAAACTGTAAGGCCCATGTCTTTGATATTTGGTATAAAGCTTCACCTAGTGGACCCCTACCAAGATTATTCAAATTATAGCCCTGGGGCCAAAAATGCCCCCCGCCCCGGGGCCCTTTGGTTTTACATTAGCTTATATAGGGAACATCTTTAAAAATCTTCTTCTCTGAAACCGCTAGGCCCAGGTCTTTGATATTTGGTATGAAGCTTCACCTAGTGGACCCCTACCAAGATTGTTCAAATTATAGTGCTGGGTCAAAAAATGCCCCCGCTCTGGGGCCCGCACGTTTTACATGGCTTATATAGGGAAAAATCTTTAATAATTTTCTTCTCTGAAACTGTAAGGCCCATGTCTTTGATATTTGGTATGAAGCTTCCCCCCACAAGGCCCAGGCCCTGGGGCCAAAAATGCCCCCACCCCGGGGCCTTTTGGTTTTACATGGGCTTATATAGGGAAAATCTTTAAAAATCCTCTTCTCTGAAACCGCTAGGCCCAGGTCTTTGATATTTGGTATGAAGCTTTACCTAGTGGACCCCTACCAAGATTGTTCAAATTATAGTGCTGGGGCAAAAAATGCCCCCGCTCTGGGGCCCTTTCGTTTTACATGGCTTATATTGGGAAAAATCTTTAAAAATTTTCGTCTCTGAAACTGTAAGGCCCATGTCTTTGATATTTGGTATGAAGCTTCACCCCACAAGGCCAAGGCCCAGGCCCTGGGGCCAAAAATGCCCCCACCCCGGGGCCTTTTGGTTTTACATGGGCTTATATAGGGAAAATCTTTAAAAATCTTCTTCTCTGAAACCGCTAGGCCCAGGTCTTTGATATTTGGTATGAAGCTTTACCTAGTGAACCCCTACCAAGATTATTCAAATTCTAGTGCTGGGGCAAAAAATGCCCCTGCTCTGGGACCCTTTGGTTTTACATGGGCTTATATAGGGAAAATCTTTAAAAATTTTCTTCTCTGAAACCGTAAGGCCCATGTCTTTGATATTTGGTTTGAAGCTTCACCCACAAGGCCCAGCCCCCCACCCCACCCAGGGCCTTTTGGTTTTACATGGGCTTATATAGGGAAAATCTTTAAAAATCTTCATCTCTGAAACCGCAAGGCCCAGGTCTTTGATATTCGATATGAAGCTTCACCTAGTGGACCCCTACCAAGATTATTCAAATTATAGCCCTGGGGCCAAAAATGCCCCCGCTCCGGGCCCCTTTGGTTTTACATAGACTTATATATGGAAAATCTTGAAAAATCTTCTTCTCTGAAACTGCAAGGCCCAGGTCTTTGATATTTGGTATGAAGCTTCATCTAGTGGACCCCTACCAAGATTGTTCAAATTATAGTGCTGGGGCCAAAAATGCCCCCACCCTGAGGGCCCTTTGGTTTTACATGGGCTTATATTGGGAAAATCTTTAATAATCTTCTTCTCTGAAACCGCAAGGCCCAGGTCTTTGATATTTGGTATGAAGCTTCATCTGGTGGACCCCTACCAATATTGTTCAAATTATAATGCTGGGGCCAAAAATGCCCCCGCCCCGGGGGCCTTTTGGTTTTACATGGGCTTATATAGGGAAAATCTTTAAAAATCTTCTTCTCTGAAACCGCTAGGCCCAGGTCTTTGATATTTGGTATGAAGCGTCACCTAGTGAACCCCTACCAAGATTGTTCAAATTAAAGTGCTGGGGCAAAAAATGCCCCCGCTCTTGGGCACTTTGGTTTTATATGGCTTATATAGGGAAACTGTTTAAAAATCTTCTTTTCTGAAACCACAGGGCGCAGGTCTTTGATATTTGGTATGAAGCTTCACCTAGTGGACCCCTACCAAGATTGTTCAAATTATTGCCCTGGGGCCAAAAATGCTCCGGCTCGGGGGCCCTTTGGTTTTACATAGACTTATATAGGGAAAATCTTTAATAATCTTCTTCTCTAAAACAGCAAGGCCCATGTCTTTGATATTTGGTATGAAGCTCTATCTGGTGGACCCCTACCAATAATGTTCAAATTATAGTGCTGGGGCCAGAAATGGCCCCGCCCCGGGGCCTTTTGGTTTTACATGGGCTTATATAGGGAAAATCTTGAAAAATCTTCTCGGAAACCACAAGGCCTAGGTCTTTGATATTTGGTATGAAGCTTCATCTAGTGGACCTCTACCAAAATTGTTCAATTTTAGCCCTGAGACCAAAAATGCCCCCGCCTCGGGGGCCCTTTGGTTTAACATAGACTTATATAGGGAAAATCTCTAAAAATCTTCTTCTCTGAAACCACAAGGCCTAGGTCTTTGATATTTGGTATGAAGCTTCATCTTGTGGACCTCTACCAAGATTGTTCAAATTATAGTGCTGGGGCTAAAAATGCCCCCGCTCCGGGGCCCTTTGGTATTATATAGACTTATATAGGGAAAATCTTTAAAAATCTTCTTCTCTGAAACCAGAAGGCCTAGGTTTCTGATATGTGGTATGAAGCTTCATCTAGTGGACCTCTACCAAGATTGTTCAATTATAGCCCTGAGACCAAAAACGCCCCTGTCTCGGGGGCCCTTTGGTTTTACATAAATCTATATATATAATAATCCCTATATAAGCCCATGTATAACCAAAGGACCCCCAGGGCGGGGGCATTTTTGGCCCCAGCACTATAATTTGAACAATCTTGGTAGGGGTCCACTAGATGAAGCTTCATACCAAATATCAAAGACCTGGGCCTTGCGGTTTCAGAGAAGAAGATTTTTCAAGATTTTCCATATATAAGTCTATGCAAAAAACGCCCCTGTCTCGGGGGCCCTTTGGTTTTACATAGACTTATAAAGGGAAAATCTTTAAAAATCTTCTTCTGTGAAACCACAAGGCCTAGGTCTTTGATATTTGGTGTGAAATTTCATCTAGTGGACCTCTATCAAGATTGTTCAAATTATAGGCTATTAGCCCTCTGGCCAAAAATGCCCCCGCTCCGAGAAACTTTGGTTTTACGCAGACTTATATAGGGAAATCTTTAAAAATCTTCTTCTCTGAAACCACTAGGCCCATGCCTTTGATATTTGGTATGGAGCTTCATCTAGTGGACCTCTACCAAGATTGTTCAAATTATAGCCCCCGCCCAGAGGACCTTTGGTTTTACATAGACTTATATATAGAGATAATCTTTGAAAATCTTCTTCTCTGAAACAGCAAGGCCCAAGTCTTTGATATTTTGTGTGAAGCTTCATCTATTGGACCTCTATCAAGATTGTTTAAATTATGGCGCTGAGGCCAAAAATGCCCCCGCTCTTGGGCCATTTGGTTTTACATAGGCTAATGTAGGGAATATCTTTAAAAAATCTTCTTCTCTGAAACCCCAAGGCCCAGGTCTTTGATATTTGGTGTGTAGCTTCATCTAGTGGACCTTTGCCAAGATTGTTCAAATTATAGCCTTTGTTGATATTTGGTATGAAGCTTCACCTCTTTAGACCTCCCTCAACATTATGCACATTGTAGCCCTGTGGTCAATAATGGCCCTCCCCAAGGCCCACTTGTTACTCTATCATATGGATCAGGTGAGCAATCCAGGGCCATCATGGCCCTCTTGTTGTGACTATGTTTAATGTAAGGATTATTAGCTCACCTGAGCAATGCTCAAGGTGAGCTATTGTGATCACACTCTGTCCGTCATTTGTGCGTTGTGTGACGTGCGTCATCAACATTTACCTTGTCCACCCTCTAGAGGTCACAATTTTATTTCAATCTTCATGAAACTTTACCAACATGTTTGTCTTAATGATATCAAGGTCAAGTTTGAATATGGATAATCTGATATCAAAAACTAGGTCACTAGGTCAGATTTCTTCACCACCTTGTTCACCCTGTAGAGGCCTAAGTTTTGCTTCAATCTTCATGAAACTTAACAGACTGTTTGCCTTCATGATATCTGGGTCAGGTTTGAATGTGGGTCATGTCGTGTCAAAAACTAGGTCACTAGGTCAAATTTCTTTAAAACCTTGTTCACCCTCTAGAAGCCACAATTTTTCTTCAATCTTCAATCAGTAGAGCAGCCCAGGTCTTTATATTTGGTATGAAGCTGCATCTGGTGGACCACTAACAAGATTGTTCAAATTAATAGCCCTGGGGCCAGAAATGGCACCACCCCAGGGGCTACTGTCTTTACATATGCTAATGTAGGGAAAACCTTTAAAAATTGTTTTGTCTGAAACCAAAAGGCCAAGGTTATTGCCCTGGGGTCAAAAATGGCCCCACCTCAGGGCCCACTGTTTTTACACAGACTTACATATGTTAAACATTTGAAGAAGGCCCAGGTCTTTGATATTTGGTATGATGCTTCATCTAGTGGACCTGTACCAAGATTGTTCAGTTTATGGCCGCCAGGGCCAAAAATGACCCCACTCCAGGGCCAAGTGATTTTTACATAGATTTACAAAGGGAAAACCTTTAAAAATTTTGTCTAAAACGAGAAGGCCCAGGTCTTTGATATTTGGTATGAAGCTTCATCTAGTGGACCTCTACCAAGATTGTTTAAAATTATAGCCCTGGGGCCCAAAAATGGCCATGCCCCGGGGCCCACTGGCTTTACATAGACTTACATAGTGAAAACCTTTGAAAATCTTCTTGTCTGAAACCAGGAGGCCCTGATCTTTTGATATTTGGTATGAACTTCATCAAGTTGACCTCTACCATGATTGTTCAAATTATGGCCCTGGGGCCAAAAATGCCCTTGTTCCAGGGCCTACTGGTTTTATACAGACTTCATTTGGTGGACCTCTACCAAGATTGTTCAAATTATACTCCTGACATTTAAAAGTACAGGTACGACATAGCCTTCGACAGAATTCTTGTTTAAGTTATCTGCCCTTGTTGCGTCTGAAAAATAGTTTTATTCTGGAGTTCTGTACAATATATGGAACCGTTGAGGCTGCATATTGTAGCCAAGGACCACTTGTCATATTTTGGCCAGCTGTTTCTGAACCAACTGGAATGCCAGCCTTGGCTGCGTCTCACTTGTGATCAGGAGGACATGGGTGCAATACCTGCAGGGGTTGGCAACATTCTTCCGTGGAGATTGATAAGGAAATCTTTTCTACGGTCATGCTTTCTCGCTGATTCAAGAAGGGCAGTTGTCAGTTTCTATTCTGGTTAACCGCTTATGTATAAGCCTGCCCCCACCAAAAGTATGGATAGGTAAACTGGCCAGCTCAAAATTACCTAACTAGTGTTGATTGGGCCATTAAGCTCAAATAAAACAAAACAGAAACATCCAGGGGTAGAATTTGCTTGTTAAAGCTAAAATATCAGAATCAGAATTGTTACTGGTGACACGTCAAATGACATTCATACACCAGGACCTGTGATGTGGGAAGTTAATCCCTAGCTCTAACCAAAGAGGTAAATTTAGCTACACAGTTATCAGCACCTTCAGCTGTCGAAATAATCAAATCGGGAAGGGCATTCCAATCTCTAATGGTTCTGGGGAAGAACAACTCTTTATAAATGTCAGTTCTTGCAGTAAGACCAACGAATGGTGATTTCTAAAGTGTCAAGCTGGGGGAACAAGGTCATCTGTTGGAATGCTGGCGACAGCACCCTTTGTACCTTTGTATAAAAGGATGAGCCTACTGTCTTTTCTCCTTTTCTTGAGAGACTCCCATTTTAATTTTCCAAGTATTCCAGTCATGCTCCCAGTATCAAAGCAGTAATTGCCAAATTTAGCAGCTCTATTCTGAACTTTCTCAATTTCTTCGTTAAGGACCACTCCACTGGGGTCCAAGATACAACTACCATATTCCAAGATTGGGCGAACAAAACCTTTATATGCTGCCTCTTTTACATCCTGAGGGCACTGATGAAGATTTCGCCACAGGAAACCAAGTGTTCTATTTGCCTTAGTACACATGTTGCTAGTATGAGTATTCCATCTCAAGTTATGTGTGATTGTCACTCCAAGGTATTTAATGGAGTCCACATTCTCAAGGACCGTTCCTTCTAAGGTGTATGAAGCCTCAACTTTATTAGAAATTGCTTGTATATCTAGGTAAACTAATGGAAATTTCAGGCCTGGCTGCTATAGTGGATTTAAACCGGAAGAGGACTTTATTCCGAATGCCTGCATTTCTTAATTCAAAGATATTGTCCTAAACTTTGTTTTTTGCCAAGTTTCATGCTTGTGCCATAAAGTGCAGTTTTCTTATGCTGGACTATTTGCCGTTATACAGTAATAAAAAATCCCAATGCGAATTAGTATTACACAACTGTTCGATAGTGACTTTTTTCACATCTCCAAAATGTCTACTTTTCTGATGGAAATCCAGGATATTTTTCTTAATTTTTTTTCTGCAAACATAGGTTTTGGGTGCTCGTTTGAACCACCCACAACCTATTTCTTGGAGCAGAAATAAGAAAAATAATGTATATCACCGTAAAACCCTGTTTTCTATATATAAAGTCGAGTTTACGGGATGTTCATTTCTCGGACTTGTTCACGTGATGAATTAGCATTACGGTTTATAAAGGACCTTTCCTTTAATAACTCAAGAAACAAATGCTGTGGATAATGTTAGAATTGCCTTACCGAGGCAATTTTAACAATTTGTTTCTTGGAGTATTAAATGCAATATTCCTGAGCATATCCAGTAATATGCCTCATTTTGAGCTCGGGATTCTTTCCATTAAATGTGTCGTTATAACGAGTTTTGTCTTTATATCGAATGTTGGTATAAAAAGGGCTGACTGTACCTATGTAAAGTAGAAGTAAAACAAAGATCAGGAATTGATACAATTAACTTACTCCACCCATAAAAGACACCAAAGGGAAAGAAATACAAACATTAAGCGACCAGACCATAATGGAAACCTAAACAAAGGAAGGCCATAAGGACAGTTACTTTCCCACAAAATGGCCATATGGCCATCCAATATTAAAAGACACAAGTGATACACACAGTAAGTAACAAACAACAACATAAATAAATCGCCACAGAAGAGCCGCCTTGGAACGGTCAGTGGAAGATTTCCACTGGGGGGCTTAAATCGATTTTACGTGGCCACAATCCTCGCCCTTACTCCGTCGCGATTTAGACAAATAATTTGTTAAGTCCGCATGAAGGCCTCCTAACTCATCAGTGCAACATCTCCGTGAACACAAAAATCAAAGAACCACAGAGGTGAGACAATGGTGAGGACTCGACAGCAAGAAACCACTGAAATGCAGGAGCAAAAGAAAACCAACAGTTAGACTCCGATGAGCCCGACCAGAGACAGAGCATCAGGCACCAACCAACATTATCTCTCCAATGCTCAATAAGCCTTTACCTTGGAGCCGTCATAGAATCTGAGGCCTGACCCACCGGCGTGCAATTAAAGAGGGAAGCAAAGTTGCCAACCGTGATTGGGTTAACTACCATGCATGCAGTCTGTCGTATAATATCCATGTTATACCCAATCTTTTTATATGGAAGAATGATTTTACGAAATAAGGTGTAGTATTAATGTAGTTCGTATGGGAAAACACAGGTACTACAGATTTCTATATTCACTAGACTTTACTCAATAACTATACAACCCCAACCAATTTCAATAGTGTTGTTGCATCCTTTGATCACCAAACTTCAGATTATGACGTCACAAACTAACAAGGGTAGAAAAGTATTAGGCAAGCTATGACACAAGTGTGGAGGTATCCAGTCGGATACATTGCACTTTCAGGCATTAGCATATACGTCCATCACGTCAGTCATCAGAACTGCCTTGTGACAAGTCTGGAGGACAAAAGAAATTGGTGAGTTTGATGTATCTTTCTGGTGTATTATGTCACTGGGTACTGCTTTGATATACTATATTATTTTATCCGGACCGTTGTTTCCAGTGGCGCCCTCTAACGATACACATCGGGAAATAACTCGATGACAATGGTGCGTGTTCAGACGCCGAAATTTTATCTCCCCTGCCGGGCACCCAAACGGAGGCCACTAGCATCACAGGCAAGTGTACTAACCACTGAGTTATCACGCTCCACATACTGCAATCGACATTAAATACATTGTCTGTATCACTTCCATTATTTGACGAAAGAAATCTAGTTTAAGAATTGGCTCAAACTGAAATGGGAACAGTGATTAACCTTTACCACTGTCTGGGCTAATTCAGCAGACAACAGTCCACTGGAGACAATTTGCTTGAAATGATAAATTCTGTTTTCTGGGAAAATAAGAATATATTTCAAAACGTCTGCTGAAAAAAAATATGCACAGTATGTAGAGCGTTTACAGCGGAACAGCATCACTCACGTCACAACGATGTTCCAATAATATTCGAGTGAATCATGATTAGTTTGAAAAACTATTTTTGAAAGCGTAGCCTTCCGTAAAGGCATTTCTATTCTCCCCCAAATCTTGCAAGAGCTTCGTACCATGCAGGTGTGAAGAAACAGCCATTACATAGGATTAAACGTTGTTTAGAAACTGGCCCCGGACTGCTGTGATGTGTAAAGTGGTTTGGAAACTGCGAATCGTAAGGTTACCAACACAATATGCTCCCTAGCTGATCGGTTTCATACTTTGTTTGGTTTTAGGGTTAAAGTCCCCGTCAACACTACATAGGTAATTCGGAGACTTATACTCGCCATTGAGATGAAATGACATCTCAAGCTCTGTCGCCCAATGAAACCAATAGGGTTTATAAGCATGGACGGTCCGACTGGCACCACTGACTGGGCAGGCTTAGATCCTCTAAGCGGTTTACCATCACTCGTGTGCGATCGGTTTCAGCTCTGCGTGGAAGCATCATGCAGCCCATCTATTTCTTCAAGCCCTGGGGCGGGAGCACCCAAAACAGAATGATGTCAGGGTGTCTGCCAACGTTCGATTCACGCTTAACTAGAAAGGGTGTATGGTGCCTCTGCAACAGACCTGCAAATAGATTCAAAACTTGAGTACTCGTTTGCCATTTAGATGGTCTAAGCCTGTCCAGGCAAATAGGCCTCTATATAAAACTTAGTTGTTTCCTTGTGAGGTAAATGGTTCGACTTATTACAGGACTTCCAAGAGTGCCCTTTATTTCTAGCTGGGTACAAATCCTACAAAATTGAAGGCAGCGTCTTCAAATGGCTGGAATATTGTTGAGATAAACGTAAAACCTAAATGCAAACAAACAAACATACCTTGATTTTTGACAATAGGAGCATATTGTGTTCTCTCGGATAACCAATAAAAGATATCTGTCGGATACCTTATTGTGAAGGCATCGCGGTACAGAATATGTAGGCAAGGTACACATGCTCGATGGAACACAGCTTCTCATCATTGGCCTCATAGGCTGACTCAGTATCAGGGATCAGGGCGCATGTCCAAAACTAACTATGTCACAAGTTAAAGCTTTATAATTTAATATGGCCAATATGATAGTTTTACTGCAAAAATGAGAGGAGCTTTTGCAAATGCAACAGCTACTCAAAACTATTGTGTATTAGCTGGACAAGTGAAAATTAAGCTAACACTTAACAACTCGAGCCAGGAAACTAAATGACCATAGAACTTCAATGCCTCGAACTCTGATGGCTCGTTTACCTTGGATGAGTCCAACCCATTCTTGAATTCCTGGGGAATTTCTCCAAATACGAAATAGTGATAATTTCGGAAGAATTCCTTCTTTTACCATGTTTATCTTGCAATGTATTTCGTGTGTCGCGATTCTAATGAGTACACAAAACATACATTTATTATAAAGAAAGCCGAAGAGATATCCCAAATTTATCTCCATTATGCCTCCTGGCATGGCACTTATAGCAACCCTCCATGGCTCGAACTGTTGTTTCGAACGAATTTTCATGACCCCCAAAGGGGCTCGAGCCATCGAAGTTCGACTGTACTTAAAATGCCATCCTGAAAACGGCTTAGTTGTTAAATTGCCAGACAGTTTATTGTAGCACAAACCAAATACAGTAAAATTCCTAAATTAAGACCAACTTTGGGACTTTTCAAAAGTGGTCTTAAAGACCACTTTTGAACAGTCCTTAAGGTGGTTTCTTATTAAGAGCCACAGGGTGTAGAAAACACAAAGAAAGAATAACTGGAACCGCCTCAATAAGCTTTTAAAAGCAGATTTAGTCATAATTGTAGATGGTCTTATTAGCGGAATTTTACTGTACACATCTTAACTGTCTTTTCTAAGTCAAGTGGCTCTGGTATACACCTGGGTAACCAGGTATGTTCGTTTAAATGCTAATTTAGTTGAGAATATGAACCATATCACCCAGCTGTTGGTCGGATGTAAACCGTAATGATCATCATCATCATCTTCATCACAAATATCAAATGGAATGTTGACTTTATCTTGAGCAATGTAAAACATACAGTTCAACTGCTTTGGAATGTCACTGTTTCAAACTAAAGGCACTATTAACGAATTTGAAAAAAGCTCTATTTCACTTCGCATAATATGCGATTATCTTCCTACGGTCACCGACTCAAAGATACATTTGTCTTCATTACATATGTACAACTTAGCTTTATCAACAGATTGCCGTGCCTGAGTATAGCTAGTTTTCTTTGTAAGCAGTTTGTTGGTATATTCAGACCTGAATCCGGAGATATATCTATGAGTCAATGCCTAATTAATTCATAGGCTGTAAGTTGAAAAAATACTTCAATGGTCCAGGAGCAACTCGACTGTCTCAGATTTTTTTCTGCAAAATAGCTGAGCCATTACTCCAATGGTTCAAGAGCAAGTCGACTCTCAGACTTTTATGCCAGCACCAGCACAAAATACTGTATCACCTGTCACGTGACTGTAGTGATATAACCCGGGATCACCAAATCATAAGATGGTGCAGGAACAACACGTCCTATTTTTGTTTCTACAGTCAAGAGTTTTCTCAACTGTTTCTACAGTTTCTTTGATCAGATCTTGTATCCCCTCCGCTGACAGTGATGAGCACTCGACATAGCATACAGCCCCTACTTTGTTAGACGCTGCCATAGCTTCTTTGTAAGACACTTGTGGACTTGTATCTGCCTGAAAACAGAAAATAATGAACCAGTTGTGATGGATGAATGACAGGAGGAATTGTAGTAGTTTTGGGTAGAGAGGTTTACGTTACGAAAACACGCACAGTATAAAGACATTGTAAACTTTACCGCCGAAAAAAGAACATTTTCAGATGAAAAAATTGTGATATTTTTCTTATTTCTGCTCCAAAATATAGATTATGGGTACTCGTTAGAACCGCCTCGATTTTTCTTATTTCTGCTCAAAATATAGATTTCGGGTACTCGTTAGAACCGCCTCATCGAGGCGGTTCTAACGAGTACCCATAATCTATATTTTGGAGCAGAAATAAGAAAAATAACGTTTACCTCTTTAAACCCCAGTTTTACTGTATAAAAGTGGAGTTTGAGGGGGTCAAAATTATATAGGCGTGTTTTCGTGGTGCATTTGTTTGTTTGGTGTTTAAAGGCCCAATCAACACTAGTCATATCGGGACGATCAGTTTACATAAACACATTTTTCTGAGCAGTGGTTAGCCAGTAGTACAGTGCACATTCTTGTGCCAGAAACTGACAATTGTCCTTCTTTAATCTGCGGAAGGGAGAGAATAACATTAGAAAATATATCCTGATCACTCTTCATTAGTATTTAAACCTATGTTTTTGTTAGTTTGTTTGATAAAAGGCTTACCCTCCTCATAAGTACTATTTAGGTCATTTTGAAGACATTGCTTCCAACTTTGTGGGTTTTTTACCCGACATTGAAATATGATAGAGGGTCACCCAAGGAACATTCTTGTGAAATTATTTTGAAATCGAACCATTAGCCAAGGTGGGGATGTCGTTAAAAGGTTTTTCTATTTTTAGCTCCGGCGGCCATTTTGTTCAGCGGGGCAGATTTGTTTTAGCAATTTTGGTAGAGGGTCGCCCAAGGAATATTCCCGTGAAATTATTTTAAATTTGCGCTGTGGTTGCGGAGGAGGTGTCATTTGAAGAAATTGTTGACGAACGGATGGACGGCGGACAAAAAGCGATCACAATAGCTCACCTCGAGCACTTCGTGCTCAGGTGAGGTAAAAAAGAAAGAAGAACAACGGTATAGAGAACAGAATCAAAACGAATCTTTGGACGCTGTGTTTCCGAATAAGCTGGCACATGTAAAAAGCACCGTTAGCATTCTCTGGTTTATGTTTTCCAAATGCGCATGCGACTCTTATATGAAGCTAATTCGTTGTATCATCAGCAAAGCCTGTGGCGAGGATGTGCTTGGAAGCTGCAGAAAATGGCATCTGATCAAGAGATTAAACGAAATAGTCCAAATCCCCGTACAGCACCACTGTATCAGCCTTCTCGCCTATCAGTGCTGCCACTGCTTTGATTCAAACAGCTTCTTGGATTTTGGCTTCAGGGCTTATAGGTTTGTCTGTTCTTTTAAATTGCTATCATCTCTTGGAAGAGAGAGCTACGCTCGTAATGGAATTTTCTTTGCTTTTTGTAACATGTTTAGGTTGTACTGATTAGTTTAAATACAGGATCTTACATGAGTGTTCATATATTATTGAATTTATTAAATGAGTTTGGGAAAAAAGGTAAAATGCGAGGCTTCGCCGAGCATTTTATTCCTTTTCCTCAATTCGTTTAATAAATTGAATAATACATGAGCACAAATGCAAGATTCCGTTTATCATATGGCATTTAAAAACACATTTTATTCACGATTTATTTAACAAAATTGTCATTATTCCGCCATTAGTAAAAGCGACATCGTTAAGAACACCGTACGTGTAACGTTACGGGGCGTATCTAACTAATTTGCATATTTTATCAAGTGGATTACCGAATTTAATACATGCCGTTATTACATTCTCAGAGCGCGACGTCATATGATAATCACATTTTATTAAAGCACCAGAGAACATGCAGTCGATCTAAAGCAAGAATTGGCGCTATTCATGACTCACTGTTTAAGACGAGATGGGTTATAAACAAACCTTATTTCCAGTCCCATCATCTCGACAGTCCGCCCTGGTACCAACTAATATAAACGGAGATTTTGGCAAGTAACGCCTGAGCTCTGGTACCCAGTTCGTTTCAACGCTCTTGAGAGAGTCAGGGTCATCGACGGCGAAACACACTAGAAATACATCACAGTTCATGTAGGAGATCACTCGAAGCCGGTCATAGTCTTCCTGAAATCATGTTAAAAAGTCCGTGCATTAAGAAAACACGCCTATACAAATACATCGTATATTTTACCCCGTAAAAAACGATAATTTAAGAAGAAAAAATTATAATATTTTTCTTATTTCTGCTCAAAATATAACGGGTACCCACAGTCTATATTTTAGAGCAGAAATAAGGAAAATAAGGAATGAGGCGGTTCTAACGTGTATCCACAATCTACATTTTAGAGCAGAAATAAGAAAAATAAGGTTTACCCCCGTGAACCCCAGTTTTACTATATAAAAGTGGGGTTCTTTGATTGATTGATTTGAGGTTTAACGTCCCCGTCAACACTGTAAAGGTCATTTTGGAGACGTTGCTTCCAATTTTGTGGGTCTTTTACCCGACATTGAGATGAAATGACACCTCAAGCCCTGTCGCCCAATGACACCAATAGGGTTTATAAGCATGGACGGACCGACTCATACCGCTTTGCCTGGGCAGGCTTAGATCTTTTAAGCAGTTTACCAGTACTCGTGTGTGGGTCGGTTTCATGCAGCACATCTATTTCTTCAAGCCCCGATGTGCGGGGGCCTAAAAGTGGGGTTCAAGGGGGTCAGAAATATATAGGCGTGTTTACGTGATGAATGAACGCCCGGGAAAACCCCTTTTTATGCAACGGAAAGTGAGATTTGCATGTGTACAGATTATTATTTAATTACGATGTAACCTTCCTCAGACAGCCACACAGGGAAAACGGCAAAAATGGCTGCTTAAAGAAAGTAGCTTCTCATCAGAGGGAGAAGAACAAATGATGAAAAAGTATCAGATGAGTTATACTAAGCCCCGGATATCAAAGCCGCGACTTCCTGATCACACGTACGATTCGCAGTCGACTGAGGCACCCCAGCAGGCATTGAGACAAAAGTCGTGTGTTTGGAAGGACCTTTAGTCTGTTCGCAAATTCAGTTTTTCTTAGTTTTACACAGTGCGTCTCTGTTTATCAACCCACATCCTCTGTTTATTAATCCATATCCTGCTGAACACGACAACCCCTCGCAGATCCAGGTAAGATGGCTTCTGTCGATCTGGATCTACACTGTCATTCGGCCGCCGCCCATCGGGGCTTGAGGTAATAGATGGGCTGCATGATGCTTCCACGCAGAGCTTGAAACCGATCGCACACGAGTACTGGTAAACCGCTTAGAGGATCTAAGTCTGCCCAGGCAAAGCGGTGCGAGTCGGTCCGTCCATGCTTATAAGCCCTATTGGTTTCATTGGGCGACAGGGCTTGAGATGTCATTTTATCTCAATGTCGGGTGAAAGTCCCACAAAAGTGGAAGCAACGTCTCAAAATGGCCTATACAGTGTTGACGGGGACGTTAAACCTGAAATCAAACAAACGCTGTCATTCAGTTTGTGAATTTGAATGAATATATCAAGTAATTTGATTGGTTGATAGTCAGAAATGGGTGTGACAAAATTAATTATGCAGCAGGGTAAAGGTTAATATATTCACTTTCCTGAGCAAACGGTGCGCACACTGATCGAGAAAAAGGAAAAGTTGCCTCTCCTGAATGTGTATCTATTCTCCAAAAATGTTTTGTGGATTTTAGTAATACAGTAGACTTCCGCTATTGAATCCACGTAAATTAAGGCTTATTCTTCATTTAAAACATATTTAAAAGGTTTCAGTTTTTCTTTCTTTAACCCATATATGCCATATGGAATGGAATCTCCCAGCTGGTAAGTTTGGAGTGGTCCATTTCAAATATTAGAGGTGTCAGGTTTGTTTTTGTTTGTAGCAAATTTTACAAAAATGAATGCTCTTTAAGCAAACAGTGTAGACCCAGATCAGACGCCGTGTTCTGTGGCGTCTGATCTGGGTCTGCACTGTTTGCCTCTGTCCCAGAAAAGGGTCACTAGGCATATATGGGTTATGTTATCTGCACCCTGTGTCCTCTAGTAAGAGACAACCTTGGTGACTGTTCAGAAGTGGTCTTTAAGACCACTTTGAACAGTCACCAATGTGGTCTTAATATAGGAATTGTACTGCAGTTGCACCCCGTTTTATGTAGATTTCAACTGCATTGTTTTTAGAACTACAAAAGGAGGCAATACAGAAGCACCGGAGCAACATCAATACGTTGCATCAACGTTTATACGACGTTATTGACACATTATGTACAATAAAATTCCTATATTAAGACAACCTTTGGGACTTTAAGACCACTTTTGAACAGTCTAAAAGTGGTCTCTTAACCTATTTTGTACCAGAAACCCCTAAACGGATAACTGGCAATCAGTGCCGGCCCAGATCAGACGCCGCAGAAGGCGGCGTCTGATCAGAGCCTACACTGTTTGCAAAAAGTTAAGCCATTTTCCAAATCAATTTTGAAGACAACACAACCTGACACCCTTTAATTTTGAAATGGACTCTTTGTATATATAAGGAGGGAGTTTCCATTTGGTACCAAAAGGGTTAATAGTGGGCCCTGGTCACGATTATGCTTTTAAAGGCAGAATATGGGTGAACTTTAGGTGGTCTTAATAGAGGAATTTTACTGTGTTTACCTTTCCTGCTGTATCGAATATACTGAAGTGGAATGGTCTGTCTTCTATGAAAACTGTAGCTGAAATTAAAAAAAAAATTTTGGAAAGATATACATGCTTAACCAAGTGAGAAGCCCCCGACCATCGGGGCTTGAATAAATAGATTGGGCTGCATGGGGCTTTCACGCAGAGCGGAAACCAACCCCTCATGAGTACTGGTAAGTCTAAGTCTGCCCAGGCAAAGTGACGGGAGTCAGACCGTTCCTGCATTTACTTCCTGCATATTGGTTTGTTTGGGCGGTATGGTTTGAGGTATCACTTCCTCTCAATGTCGGGTAAAAGTCCAACAAAATTGGAAGCAACGTCTGCAGAATGACCTAAATAGTGTTGACGGGGACGCTAAACATCAATTCAAACAAACTAGCCAATAAGACGCGAAAAAAAAACGCACCTGAAAATGTTGTCTGTTTATGTCGTCAACTGCATCTTCTTGCAAACTTCAAACATATTTTGCATATAGGCAAACATTGTGGTCCCTTATCCGACTGCTCCAAGAGGAGGAACAGTCTGATCTGTATCCACCGTGCTGCTATAATAATTTTTAAAATAAACTGCAGACAACAAAGCAGACGACAGGTGATGCCATTTTAATCACAATATCGGGTGGAAGTCCCACAAAATTGGAACCAACGTCTTCAAAATGACCTAAATAGTGTTGACGGGGAAATAAGACATCAATTCAAACAAATTAACCCATAAGACGCCAAGAAAAATTACATCTGCTTATGTCGTCTTCTTGCAAATTTTTCAAACATATTTTACATACAGGCAAACAGTGTGGTCCCTAGATCAAATAAAAAAAGAAGCTATGCTGTTCACAAGGTCAAAAATGGCCATTTTGACAATCAAGGGTACATTACTCTGCTTCTGTTGGTCCGATCTGACCTGTTTTTGAACTCGTCCGAGATTTTATGCATGTACATGTATTTGTTATCTGGTTTTTTTATAGTTTCATGAAGATTCAATAAGAATAAAGAAGCTATATGCTGTTCGTAAGGTCAAAAATGGATATTTTGACAATCAAGCTCATTTTACCAATGTCATTGTTATCTGTAAATTTCATGAAGATCCAACAAAAATGAAGAAGTGTGCTGTTCACAAGGTCAACAATGACCATTTTGACAATGAAGGGGACATTACTCTGCTGTTGTTGGTCCGATCAAACCCATTTCGAACTTTTCCGAGATTGTATGCATGCCATGGTTATCTGCAAGTTTCATGAAGATCCAGCAAAAATGAATAATTTTCCTACAGTAAACCTGTATGGGGCCTATAAGAAAGAAAAACGAAAGAAAACAAAGGTAAAAAAACAACAACAACAACAACAAAAAAAAAATAATGACACCATACTTGACAAGGCGTCAGCATAACATGTTCGGTTCATATTGCTTTTGTTTCATGTAAAATCACTTGACATTCTTATATTTTGTTTTCTTGAGAGCAGTTTTCTCCGAAACCGAAGAATGCGGTTGAAGTGTCTTTGTTTATCAATAAGGATGCAGCTAGCAACACTTGTGTGTCATCTCTTCAAGATCACAATAGTTCAAGTGACCAATTTCCGTCAGCTTAAAGTCATCTTCGTCTATGTTTTTGTTCCTCAATTGTTTTGCATCAGAATTTTAAGTATACACGGAAACTATATAGTCGTACGGTTCGTATTGCGTACAGAGATATAATAGATAAAAGTGTTTGTCCAAACTTGATTTTTTATATCATTACGAAAACACGCCTATACAAATACATTGCCACCTTTATCGTCGAAAAAATGAAAATTTTATGATGAAAAATTGTAATATTTTTCTTATTTCTGCTCAAAATATAAATTGTGGGCACTCGTTAGCACCGCCTCATCGAGGCGATTCTAACGAGTACCCACAATCTATATTTTCGAGCAGAAATAAGAAAAATAAGGTTTACCCCTGTAAACCCCAGTTTTACTATATAAAAACGGGGTTAAAGGGGGTCAAAATTATATATGCTCGTGATGCCTACACTGTTTGCATATAGTCATCAGGTTGAAAGTGTTAAGAATATAAACCGGGTTTGAAATCTAAGTTGTCTTTATTATTATTATTATTATTATTGTCACTATTATTAATTCAAATACAGCATTGTGTCGCCCCATAGCAAGAAAAAAATAAAATATTTGTAATTATACCATGACGTTTCTTTGCAACTAATAAGCACACACAAACATGAAGGTTCAGCTTGTCAACCAGCCCCCGCCCATGGGGGCTTGAAGAAATATATGGGCTGCATGATGCTTCCACGCAGAGCTGAATCCGACCCGCACACGAGTACTGGTAAACCGCTTAGAGGATCTAATCCTGTCCAGGCAAAGCGGTGCGAGTCGGCCCTCTATGCTTATAAACCCTATTGGTTTCATTGGATGGCAGGGCTTGAGATGTCATTTCATTTCAATGTCGGGTAAAAGTCCCAAAAAATTGGAAGCAACGTCTCCAAAATGTCCTATACAGTGTTGACGGGGACGTTAAACCTCCAATCAAATCAGCTTGTCAACTCTTGATATAATATGTGCGATTTACCCTTTTTGTACCAAATGGAATCTTCCACTTTATATATAGCATGAATCCATTTCAAAATTTAGGGGTGTCAGGTTGTGTTATCTTCAAAATTTATTTCGAAAATGGCTGAACCTTTTGCAAACAGTGTAGGCCCTGATCAGACGCCGCGTTGCCAGGGTACCCGTTTTGGAGTTTCTGGTACTAAATGGGTTAAAGTTTTTAATGCGTGCTAGAGTTATAGGCCCTACAGTAATAGACAAACAGCTCAAAATCAGTGTTTTAAGCAGGGTGTTGTGAAGCTATAGAGAGGTGGTTGTTGAGAGGTGACCTTTTGTAGAGGTTCCACTGTTATTTAGTTTACTTACCAGGAAATAACACTTTAACTGCATTTTATTCATTTCATGGTTTTAGTAAATCAAAAACCCAAAATGTGTGCAGGAAACGAAAGTTTCGAAATGGTCGAACGACATATTTATGGAACGTGAACCTTTATAACCGTATCATTTCTTTCTCTTCTGAAGGTGTTGAATACAAAGCAGTTTTGTATAGGCACACAAATGCTATAGCTGTTTTTGTCGACTCCGTTTTGTTTGTTTGTTTGATTTGAGTTTTAACGTCCCCGTATAGGTCATTTTGGAGACTTTGCTTCCAATTTTGTGGGATTTTTACCCGACATTGAGATGAAATGACATTAAGCCCTGTCACCCAATGAAACCAACAGGGTTTATAAGCATCGACGGTCCGATTCGCACCGCCTTGCCTTGGCGGGCTTAGGTTTATCAGTACTCGTGTGCGGTCGGTTTCAGCTCTGCGTGGAAGCATCATGCTTCAAGCCCCGATGGGCGGGGGCCGCGTTTTCTCCGTAGAAAGTCAAACATCACATGGCTTTGCCAAGCGAAAATGTGTCTGCTATCAGAGATGACTCTGTGCCGACATGATCAGATTACAGCCTTCGCTGCGATTAGAGTGGTCAAGAAGGGCAGTTGTCAGTTTCTGGCGAAAGAATGGGCACTGTACTGGTTAATCTGTTATGTATATGCCTGTCTATGAATTGTGGGTAGGTAAACTGACCGGCTCAATTTGATCTAACTACTGTTGACTAGGCTGTTGAACTTCAAACAGACAAATCTTTGTCTACAGAAGGAAGCGTTTGGTCAGTATCCATCAATATGAGATTGGGTGTGTATCTTGTGTAACTGATTTTAATACGGACCGCAATTCTACCCTTCAATCAACTACCCTGGTGGATTATATGCATAGCTTATAAGTTTTATCCCTTCTCTTGCTGAATATTCAGTTTAGCCTCACCCATCTCTGGCTTTGAACCAATCAGATTACTTGGTGTAATTTATTCCTACAAATTCATAAACTGAATATTAAACAGTGTAGATCCTGATCAGATGGCTTCTTCAGAAGCCATCTGATCTGGATCTACACTTTTTCCAAAGATATGGGTTGTCGTGAACAGCAGGGTAAGAGTTATAACCACTCACTGGCAACTGCGTTTTGGTTTCACTGACCGACCCAGCTTCGAATCCCACCATAGGCAGGATTTTTTCTCAGCTATGCACCATTCTTTTGTTACGACTTTCACGTCGTAAGATGGGTGCTGCCCGGGATCGGATTTTATTTCACCGAAAATGGTTTCCTGCCGAAATTGTCTTCGCGTCATCATAATGATGACTTCCTTGGTTACGGACCGCAATTCTTCCCTTCAACCATAAGCGGGATTTTTCTCAGCTGTGCTTCTTTCCTTTGTTACAACTTTCATGTCGTAAGAGCTGGACACGGTCTGTTGTCCTTGCAGCAGGCACGGGTAAAGGTGGGTGGGGGGAATGCTGTCTACACTTCCATTTATTTTCCTGTTTCTCCCCTGATCCTAATTTTCATCTCCTTTACTATTTTATTTCTATTCTCTGAGAGACGACATAAAATAACCCACAAGGGTCGACCTTGTAAACTCAAAGAGCATTCAACTTTAATTAAAACGTCATTTTTTCAAAAGACTGAATTTATCAAAATTTGAAATTTTGACCATTTGATGTATACTGCACTCTACCAGCTTTAAAAGTTCGACAGTCTTGTCATTTTTATCAATTTACTGACAGACAAGGTGGCAATAAATGTCATTGAATTTCTCTTAAATTGTTTGACAAGGCTAAGATCCTTACACTGCAGGGGTAATAGTGAAACAATGCCTACAACCTAAGCCTTGCAGCCCGGTTTGCTCATTTCTTTATTGCAGCAAAGCGATACTCGAGTCAATCGTTACATTACTCTATACTACACTGGTCGCATTTACTTGTTTCTTATTGCCGAAGGTAACTGGAGAGTTTGTTTTGTTTGATTTGAGGTTTAACGTCCCCGTCAACACTGTATATGTCATTTTGGAGAGACGTCGCTTCCAATTGTTTGGGACTTTTACCCTACATTGTGATGAAATGACACCTCAAGCCCTGTCGCCCAATGAAACCAATAGGGTATATTAGCGTGGACGGTCGGACTCGCACCGCCATGCCTGGACAGGCATAGATCCTTTAAGCGGTTTACCAGTACTCGTGTGCGATCGGTTTCAGCTATGCGTGGAAGCATCAAGCAGCCCATTTATTTCTTCAAGCCCCGATGGGCGGGGATCGAAATGCGTGGAGAGACAACGAATGTCATATTGGGCTTTACAATCATTACAATAATACACCCCGTGCGACATAGTGCTTTTTCACATGTCCAAAATGGCTACTTGTCTGATGAAATTATGAAAATCCGTGATATTTTTCTTATCTACACTGCAAACATAGGCTGTTTGTGCTCGTTAGAACGCCTCGTTGAGTGGGTTCTAACTAGTACCCACAACCTTTGTCTTGGATCAGAAATAAATAAAATAATGTATACACCCGTAAATCCCAGTTTTCTCCATATAAAGTGGGCTTTAAGAGGGTTTTCATTTCATGGACTTGTTAATGTGATGGCTATACGTTTTTATATATTTATTATCCCCACGTTTTTAAAAAAAAGTGGGGATATTGTTATCGCCTCCGTCCGTCTGTCCGTCTGTCTGTCCGGCTATTTCCTCCTAAACCGTTAGCCGGAATTCAACCAAATTTGGTATGCGAGTTGCTTACATGAATGGCTTGCGCAAGAGCACATTTTTTTTGTCCCCGCCCCCAGGGGCCCTGGGGAGGGGTCAAAAGGTCAAATATCAATAAAATTCAATTACAAAGTCAATTTCGAAGACTTTGATGCCAAACTTTGCACATGTACTTAATTATGAAAAAAGTAAAACATATTGAACGGGATTTTGGCTGTGACCCCTAGGTCACGCCCTGGGGTCGGACTTGGGGGGGGGGGGGGGGTCGGGGGTCAAAATTAAAGTTTTTCAGAACATAGTCATGTTGCATATCTATGCGAAGGGGATAATGGGTAGAATAAACTACAAGTAAAATTTTGACCCTGGGGTCAGATTGGGGCCCTGGGAGAGGGTCAAAATTTAAGCTTTTTGGAACATAGTCATGTGGCATATGAAATTGAAGGGCATGATTAGTAGAATATAATACAGGTAATATTTTGACCATGGAGTCAAATTAGGGCCCAGGGTGAGGGGTTTTCGGTACTTGGCCCCTCTGTAGAAAACGTGGGGATTTGCGATGGCGCGCCATCGACAGTATTCTAGTTTGTTTTTTTTTTTTGGCTCAAAACATAGGCATTCATTTAAAAGGGCCTCAACGAGGCGGTTATAATGGTCGTCCAAAACAATATTTTAAAAAAGGAAGAAAGAAAGAAAAAGAAAGAAAGAAAGAAAGAAAGAAGTAAAATGGCATTTTGAGAGACTCCCTAATGTAAATTAGACCAGGAATCGATACAATTACAACAAAGGATAAGAAACACCTACAGTAGAACTTCGATGGCTCGAACACCGATGGCTCGTTGTCGTTGACCATGGATGTCTCGAACGCATTCTTGAGTCCCTAGCGAAATCCTCTAGGTGGCTGATGATTAAGGAAATTTTAGTCTTTTATCTTGCAAATGTATGCTGTGTGTACTCATTAGAATCACCTCGTTGAGGCGATTCTAATGAGTACACACAGCATAAATTTTCATTATAGAACACCGAAAAGATGTCTAAAAGTATCTCGTTATGCCTCCTGACAGTAACCTCAGTGGCTCGAAGTACCCCTGTCTCGAACAGATTTTCGAGGTCCCAAAGGTGTTCGAGCCATTGAAGTTCGACTTTACACCATAATGGAAGTGTCACAATTGGAAAGCCAAAGGGACAGTTATTTTCCCACAAACTTTTTGGCCAAAACGGCTATCCAAAAATAATAATAATAAATATTAGCCCGATTAACGATCGGCTCGATATGAGTGAAATAATCTTGAAAGGACCGAAAGACCAAAACAAAATAATAATAATAATAACACCTTCCATTTTGAAGGCAACTATAATATAATTCAAGATTACTGAGCCTGATTCGCGTGACTTCTCTTTTACTGTCTTACATGGCAACAGAAACTGACAAAGTGCGCTCTGTACTGGTTAATTTGCTGTACTGGTTAATTTGCTTATTAGCCTGTCCAATAAAAGTATGGTTTAGTAAACTGACCGCTCAACATTTTTTTTTTTTGTTTGGATTTACGGCCCCTCCAAGATTAGGTCACTTAATTCGTGCCGATCGTTAATCCAAGATAGACGAAAACCCCGGAGTGCCGGGAGATAAACCACCTGATATTGGCGTCTCACTAGTGGTCCGAGCGAGACGCGAACCACAGTGGTGAGAGAGTCAGCGCTCTTAACCATTAGGCAATGGAGGCCCTGACCGCTCAATATGAACATAACAGTGTTGACATGCCCGTTAAACTCCAAAAACAAACCAAATCAAACTCAAGGGGTAACTATAATAACAAGAGACTTTGAACATTTTCACTCGGATATAGAGTAAAAGTTAAATGTCTGGAACACCTTTGGGACCGTTGAAATTTTCTCGAGACAGGGGTTGTTTCAGGCTCTAAGGGTTGTTCATAGCCCCACCCAGCCAGCATAGAATGTCGGGCTATCGACGGGCCGAAAGCGATACAACGTCGTATCGCTATCGGCCCGGCGATGGCCCGATATTTCGATCTTCTTTGAAAATAAAGGTATTACGTATCACCTGTTTCTTCAGTGTTTCACTTTCCAATGCAGACGGTTTGTGTGTGTGTTTAAGCTTTACGTCCCAGCAACAGCTAAGGTCATACGGAGATGGGACCTGGGTTTAAAGACATCCGAAAGTCTGGAGAAGCCCGGGGTCGAACCAAGGACCCCTGGTTTATAAGGTGAGTAGCATAACCGCTTCTAATTGCAGAAGGCTTGCGGTTTCAACCGCAAGCCTTTTCGCACAGCCGTAAAACGTTGCACTGTAACACTTTACCTTCCAAATATTTCTTACAGCTTCAAAGTGCATAGGTCTATGAGGCTATGACTAACACACAGACAAAGAAACAGCTATTGTATGCTTTATGCATATACTGTATATGTTTTATCCATTATGAATCCATAAAGCATATGTTAAATGCTTAAAAGAACTGTTATCTAAGAATCAAAATGTGGACGATTGTCCCTGTGCATAGGCCTCTGCATATGTTTTATGCTGGGAAAGCAGCCCTGGACTGGAATTTAGACTTTTTTGTTTAACCTTTAAATTCCGGTACTTTCAGCGAACAGCGTAGACTCTGATCAGACGCCGCGTACTGCGGCGTCTGATCTGGGTCTACACTGTTCGTCAGTGACCTAGTAACACCACACAAGTCCAGATTTTACAGATAACCAACGATGCTCTGACGTCACAGGGTGAATAATAGCGATGCTACAAATAACCGTTACCTGGATTTTGTACATGATTAGCGATAGTTACGTGGACAATAGCAGGTGGGAAACTTCTGCATTTAGTTTCTTTGGGTCGATTGTTTACCAATCGATCGGTAAACAATCTTTCGGGTGTTATATACTCTTAGAGGAAAGAATTTGCTCCTTGGGAGACCCCAAAAGTAGACACTTTTATCGGGAAGGGGTCAGATTAGGAAAGCGAATAAGGAGCAAAATGGCGGAACATCTTATGTGTATCCTCTCACCTAAAGGTTAAAGACCGCGGGTAGGTTAAAGACCGCGATAAATAGTCTGTGAATATGATTAGTAATAAAACCGTTGAATAAGTACTAGAAAAGAACTGCTGTAAGATGACGTAGTTCGTCTATCTATCGCCCCCGCCCATCGGGGCTTGAAGAAATAGATCGGACTGCATGATGCAGAGCTGAAACCGACCGAACACGAGTACTGGTAAATCGCTTAGAATGCCTAAGCCTGCCCAGACAAAGTGGTCGGGCCGTCCTTGCATATAAACACTAACTATAGCGGTTTGTTTGGACTGTAATGTCATCTCAATGTCGGGTAGAAGTCCCACAAAATTGGAAGGCACGCCTCCAAAATGACCTAAATAGTGTTGACGGGGGCATTAAGGAAAAAAGAGATATTTTTAATCACGCTTTAATGACATTTTTTAACAGAATGCGGACGCCGACGTGTACTCCGCCGTCGACACGAAGATAAATCTTTTCTACGGTCATTCTCTTCCTTCCGCTTATTCAAGACGGGCACCGGCCCCCGCCCATCGGGGCTTGAAGAAATAGATAGGCTGCATGATGCTTCCACGCAGAGCTGAAACCGACCGCACACGAGTACTGGTAAACAGCTTAGAGGATCTAAGCCTGCGCAGACAAATCGGTGCGCATCGGTCCGTCCATGCTATTGGTTTCATTGGGCGGCAGGGCTTGAGATGTTATTTCATCTCAATGTCGGGTAAAAGTCCCACAAAATTGGTAGCAACTTCTCCAAAATGACCTTTACAGTGTTGACTGGGACGTTAAACCTCAAATCAAACAAACAAAACAAGACGGGCAGTCGTCAGTTTCTGGTGAAAGAATCTGTACTGTACTAGTTAACCGCTTACGTATAAAGTGTGGATAGGTAAACTGATCGGCTCAAAAATGACCTAA
The DNA here is from genome assembly GCA_963580285.1 of Lucinisca nassula. Taxonomy (NCBI): domain Eukaryota; kingdom Metazoa; phylum Mollusca; class Bivalvia; order Lucinida; family Lucinidae; genus Lucinisca; species Lucinisca nassula. The sequence goes on from OY757012.1 coordinate 63,489,071, forward strand.
ATAGTATTGACTGGGCCGTTAAACTCCAATATGTAAACAAACAAAAAAAGATCTAATAAATGAACAAAAACACTTAGATATGCGTACACTGCTTTTGTTCTAAGAACGCTAAAAGCACAGATGCTTGGGGTCAGGACCAATGAGCTTTCTGGCCCAACAAAACAGGCCTACTATCGATAAAACTTGTGTATATTAGAGCCTATCAGTGATGGGGACCTTTTTTAAACATTGTTTTAAAGTGTTCAAACAAGTTTTATCGATAGTAGGCCTGTTTTGTTGGGCCAGAAAGCTCATTGGTCCTGACCCCAAGCATCTGTGGTGTTTTCTTGTGTGACCCCTATTTTCAGATCTGGAAAAGAGTGTTATCTTGTGTATATTAGAGCCTATCAGTGATGGGGACCTTTTTTAAACATTGTTTTAAAGTGTTCAAACAAGTTTTATCGATAGTAGGCCTGTTTTGTTGGGCCAGAAAGCTCATTGGTCCTGACCCCAAGCATCTGTGGCTAAAAGGGGGAAATACTGATTATGAAAACTGACAATTATAGTCGAACTTCAATGGCTCGAACACATTCGGTACCGCGAAAATCTGTTCGAGACAGGGGTTGTTCGAGCCACTGAGGGTTACTGCCAGGAGATAACGAGATACTTTTGGACAGTTTTTCGGTGTTCTATCATGAATATGTATGCTGTGTTCTCATTAGAATCGCCCCATCGAGGCGATTCTAATGAGTGTCCACAACATACATTTGCGTAAATCTCCCAAAATATCCCCACTTTTTCTCTTGGGACTCAAGAGCCATGGTAAACGAGCCATCGGTGTTCGAGCCATCGAAGTTGTGTTGTAGTTTCAAAACATGAGCTCTAAACAGCCCGTGGCAAAAAGGTGTCTTCGAGCGTGAGAGATCAGCGAAGATTCAAATCAGACTTAGTCTCATAGTGCGGCTATATTTTCTGAGATTACTCTTTTATAGAACACATTTAACAGTCATCACAGTTGGTATTAAGGGAATGTGTGGGGGCCGTAAAAAGTCTACCTGTCCTTCACCATAGTGTGGGTTATATTTTCTAGTCCTTTGGGATCATTGATTCAACTACGGAATTTCGAAAATATCCGCGGGTCACTGATGATGCCTTATTGGCCGAAACTAGCTAGACTTGCGCGGAAACAAATTGTACAGTTCTGTTCTGTAGTCCTTGCTTCCAAAGGATTTCCCTTTTAAAGAAAATATTTAACTTCAACACAGCTGGTGTTAAGGGAATGTGTGGAGGCCGTAAAAAGTCTCCCTGACCTTCTTCATAGTGTGGGTTATATTTTTAGTTCTCTGGGACAACAATTTGTATACAGTTTTCAGTTCTGTTCTATAGCCCTTGTTTCCTATGGACTGCCCTTTTACATAACATATTTAACTTCAACCACGGCTGTGTAAAGGGAATGTCTTGCTTCCAAAGGATTATCCTTTTATAGAACATATTTTACTCAATCAGTCATTACACCGCCCCACAGTCTTTGTGAAGAAACTTTGGGTCAATAGATCACCCATATATCGCCCAGCGAAGACTCAGATCAGACTGCGCATGTGCGCAGTCTGATCTGAGTCTTCGCTGGGCGCACATGCTGGAAGACCCTTTTCGCTTGGCGCGGCCCACGTGACCCTGCCCACGTGATGATAACATGTCTGTGTAATACTGGCAAGCTTGTAAAATGATATAAAGAAAAGTGGGCTCTGCAAGGGCAAACATTACTTTGCCTACTGTCGTGCCAAAGCACTAACTGTGGATTCCGTGAGAACCACCCCAACGGAAACCCACAACCCAACTCTGGGGAAATGAAGAAAAAATATGAACATCGCCCTTCATATGTCATTATTAAACAGAGAGAGAGAGAGAGAGAGAGAGAGAGAGAGAGAGAGAGAGAGAGAGAGAGAGAGAGAGAGAGAGAGAGAGAGAGAGAGAGACTCACCAGCGTAATTGTCGAATAAAGTTGGTTGGTATTCTTCTTTGAAGTTTCTTGAAGACATTCGTGCTGCGACATTACTTTTCCCCACCCCAGAGTCCCCAACTAGCACACATTTGATGCACGTACCGCGTTTGTCACAGAAATCGTATTTTTTCTTCATCTTGTGGTACATGTAGTCTGTCTTGGAATTCATATGTTTTTGTTATGTTTTTGTTCTTATTGTATAACACACATGCATTCGCCTTTAAAAAAGCGCCTTAAAAAGTATATTTTGCATTTACCGGTCATTGCTATTTCAACACAAACTGTTCGGAATTCTCCAGGAAAATATTCTTTTCACACTTTTTCATCGTACTTTTCCTTGCAGTTTAATAACATTTCAATATTTCTCGGAGCACTTTGAAATAAGCGTCAGCTGTTTTATTCAATATGTCGTAATCAAAATGTATCTTGCCTGTTATATCTACACATCTATCTATCATATATATCAGTACATTCTCATTATTTCTCCATTTTTATATCGTTTTTGAAAGTTGATACTTGTATCAACTTTATATGTCATCGCATTTCTACTTCCGGTACTGGACCGCGTTACTACACTTCCGCTGTTCGTTCGCTGCATAAAATAGTCCAAATTAAGCACTTGCCTCATTTCCTTTTCCAGCGCATTGATTTCTTAACATTTGCGCTGAATGCGGACTTGATTTCACAGGTGTTCCTTCCCTTTCACCCCTCAGTTGCAAAACTGGACTTTTCCAGCTTTAATACTCGGTGTATCCTTTTATATCAAGGCGGACTTGATTCCACAGGTGTTCCTTCCCTTTCACCCCTCGGTTTCCGAACTGGACATTGGCCCATATATAACTATCGTCACTTTTTATGGCATGTAAGTATTGTAGGCCCAGATCAGACGCAGCACAACTTGGCGTCTGATCTGAGTCTGCATTGATTGCTAAAAAAAACATATATTCTTGCAAAACCTACCTTTGAGAAAACAAATCTGACAATCCTGTTCCGAACTTACTTGTTGGAAGATTCCATTGTCATATATTGGTTAAGCAAATTCAGAAGCCACTGATCAGACACCTTATTCTGTGACCTCAAATCAGACCCTTCAATGCATTTTTGGGTGCATATGCACTCGTTTTATAGACACTTGGGAAGACGAATCTAAGTCGAAGAGTCTCCATTTTTGAAAATGTAGAAATTAAAGGGCTCTGCTGTAACGTCTCCGAAAGCAATGTACAATTCATTTTTGGAGACCCATGACTCGCCGAAAGAAAGCAATAGGTTTTAAAGTTCACTCCCGTCCAGTGCTCCAGATAAACAGCGTATTTGCGTAAGTACTCAATTAATCAAAGTGCTGAGAGAACTGGTGGATCGATCGTCTCTGAATGTAAGTTTGGAGAATAGTCATGAGTTGAGAATCGCACTGTTCGTTTAAGCAGGTACATTAGATCTTATCGGACACCGAATTATGTGGCGTCTGATTATGAAGATTCTGTTTGCCAATGGCCAAATGCACGAGCACAGTCCTACCGCCCCCGCCCATCAGGGCTTGAAGAAATAGACTAACTGCAAGATACTTCCACACCGAGCTGAAATCGACCGCACATGAGTACTGGTAAACAGATTAGAGGATCTAAGCCTGGCCAGGCAAAGTGGTGCGAATCGGACCGTCCATGCCACAAGCCTATTTGGTTTCATTGCGCGACAGGCTTGATAATTATGTCATTTTATTTTAGTGTTGGGTAAAAGTCTCACAAAATTGGAAGCAACGTCTCTAAATGACCTAGTCAGTGTTGACGGGGATGTTAAACCTCAAAAACAAGCAAACAAACATACAAACAAACAAGCACAGTCCAGAATTTTCTTCTGACGTTCCGCTCTGACATCTTAGGGGTGCTATCAATAACTAATACCTGGATTTTGTTCAGGGTCGGCGTCACGAGGACAATAACAAGCAACAGGCATTTTTTTCTTAGTCGAACCTGGTTAAACTCCTTTTTCAATCTTGTCAAAAAGACACTTAGAGACTGTTTAATCTACCACTACCATTTTATCATGGTGAATATACCTCATAAATCAACTTTCCTCAGTACTTTCAGTACTTTGATTTTAGTCTATAACTTATTTTCTGGTGTATCTCCTGTAACTTGTAGTTGATCAGTGAAGGTGATGAGTCAACGTGCAATCAATTAATGAAAACCTCGGAAGTGGAAATCCTTAAATCGCGCGAGAAGTGATGTCATAATAATTAATGCAACACGGAAAACTCTGAAGCAAACGACAATCTAATTTGCCATCTCATGTTTCAGAGAGAAAAAAGGCATTTTATGTAAATCGTCTGACCTGCAGACCATTCACATGTAATGTCAAGCCTTATTTTCTCTGAAAAATAAGAACAAATGCTTTGAAATTACCGTCTGCAAAATACGGCGTCTGATCAGGATCTACACTGTTTGCTAACCGTACGTGCATAAATCAGGGCCCGTTTTTTCAGCTCAAACTCAGAAACAATCGACCCACATGTACTGTCAGTGCTTTGATAAATAAAGGCCTCATGCGCATCATGTGAACAAGTCCGTGAAATGAAGACCCCCCACCCCCTAAACCCCACTTTATAAATAGAAAACTGGGGTTTACGGGGATAAACATTATTTTTCATATTTCTGCTCCAATACATAGGTTGTGGGTACTCGTTAGAACCGCCTCAATGAGGCGGTTCTAACGAGCACCCATAACCTATGTTTGCAGTATAAATAAGAAAGATATCAAGGTTTTCCTTCGAAAAAGTAGCCAGTTTGGAGATGTGAAAAAATGCCCTTTGTCGCACGGGTGTGTTATCGTAATGGGACAGCGAAGACACTGAAGTGCAGGCTGATCGGAGTCTTCACTGACCCAACAGGTCATAAAATATTTTCATAAAAAAAAATCATGACAGGGCGGGCACACCATTACGAAAACTCGCCTATACAAATACATTTTAAATTTAACCGCCGAAAAACGAAACTTTTTAGCTGAAAATGTTTTCTTATGTCTGCTCAAAATATAGATTGTCAGTATACGTAAGAACCAAGTTAGAACCGCCTCATCCAGGCGGTGGTCCTAACAAGTACCCACAATCTAAAATTTTAGAGCAGAAATAAGGAGAATAAGTTTTACCCTATGTAAAAGTAGGGTTCAAGGAAGTCAGAATTTTATAGGCGGATTTTCACCACTGGGGTTCGAGCCTGGCTCGGGTCACATAGACGCCAAGTTCTTCAACAGACATGTCGAGTACGCACAGCGAACTTGCGCAGTATACGACGTTCTTGTTTGCGCGAATCAAGTGGGTCTTAATGCTCTTTTTTTTCTTATTTCTCCCAGAAAACAGGATTTGGCATTCCATGTACCGGTCCCGATAGCTCAGTTGGTAGAGTGTCCGCTCCGGGGAACGGGAGGTCACGGGTTCGATCCCGGGCCGCGACATACCAAAGTCGTTAAAATGGTACTATCTGCTCCTCGCTTGGCACTCAGATTTATGGAGTAGAGCTAGGACTGGTCGACCAAGTGTCAGGATAATGTGACTGGGTGTGGTATCATGTAATGTGTCTGGGACATGATACTTCAGTGAGGCAGCACTATAAAAGTGAGCATTGAGCTCCCTGTCACAACCAGACACCGTCGTGATATGACTGAAAAATTGTTGAAAGCGACGTTAAACCCGAATTCACACACACGCACAGCGAACTTGCGCAGTACGACGTTCTTGTTTGCGTGAATCAAGTGGATCTTCATGCACTTATTTTTTTCTTATTTCTCCCAGAAATCAGGAATTTGACATTCCATGCAAATTGTCTCATGCAAATGAAAATCGTCTCATGTCACGCAAATTTTGCATTTCATGCAAGTGAGATGCCAACTCCTGTTTTCTAGGTAAAATAAGAACATTATCAACATTTTGTCGTCTGTTGAATTAGAACAGACAGTGGTACAGGCTAATAAACAAATGGGTTTTGAAATGAAAAACCCTTTAACATGTTTAATGACTTGATTGAACGAAAATGATATAATATTGTGAATCGATATATTTGCACCAAACAGGCTGATTGAGTAATATGCCTGTAATTTCTTTATTACCATCATAAAACAGGCGCGAAGAAAAATAAAACAGATGACATTAGACTTTTTGAAATTACAGTAAAATTCCTGTATTGGGACCATCTTAGGGACTGTTCAAAAGTGGTCTTAAGACCACTTTTGAACAGTCCCAAAGGTGGTTTCTTATTAGGAGACACTGGGTGTAGAGAACACTGAGAAAGAATAAGACCTTCTTAATAAGCTTTTAAAAGCAGATTTAGTCTTAATTTCAGATGGTCTTAATAGCGGAATTTTACTGTATTTTCAGCCAATGTCAGGTTTGGCATTTCCTGTTCAGCGGATTTCAAGCTTTATTTTATATATATAAGAAAATAAACAAGATGGCCATTGTGGCTCACCTGAGGTAACAGATTGAATCCTTAACCCATTTTGTACCAGAAACCCCTGCAAACAGTGCAGACCCAGATCAGATGCCGCAGAACGCGGCATCTGATCAGGGCCTACACTGTTTGCAAAAGGTTCAGCCATTTCCCAGATAAGTTTTTATGAAAAAAGAACCCAACACCCCTAAATTTTGAAATGGACTCCTGCTATATATAGGGAGAAAGATTCCATTTGGTACAAAAGGGTTAATATTGCTATTTCACTAAAGGAGATTGTACGCATTTGATGTTCAAGTTTGTCATGATGGTCTTATATTTCAAGCAGTGCAAGAGGATTTTCCCCCTATATGAGTCTATGTAAAACAAGAGTCATATATATAGCCATTTTTTCATCCCAGGGCTACAATTTGAACAATCATGGTAGAGATCCATTAGAAGAAGCCGCATACCAAATATCGAAAATCTGGGTCTTTAAGTTTCATACAAGAAGACTGGTCTATTTAAAACAGTTTTATAATTTGAACGTTCTTGGTAGCGGTCCACTAGATTATGGTAAATTTGTTTGTGTACTGTAAAAAGTAGTGTTAATTAGACGTAAAGGCAGAGTAAAGTTTACACTAAAATTTTGTAAACTAGAACCATACATCATTTTGGTTGTAAACTTTTACTTTCAGTAACACTGCAACGATAACTTGCATAGTTTACTCAAAATTGGTGTAGCACTGCAAATTTTGTGTTTGGTTCGTTAATTCTGTGAAACAAGGGTGGCGTTTCGTATCAATCGGTATTTGAAATAATTATACTATTTATTGTGTAAGGTTTGCTACTTAATTTTGAAAATATCTGAGGGTCACTGATGAGGCCTTATTGACCGAAACTAGCTAGTCTGGCCCAGAAAACATGTACACTCCATATTTTTCAGTTCTGTGGTGTATTCCTTGCTTCCAAAGGATAACCCTTTTATAGAACTTATTTAACTTCACTACAGCTGCTGTGTGGGAATGTGTGGCGGCGGTAAAATGTCTCCCTGCCCTACATCATAGTGTAGATTATATTTTCTTGTCCTTTTGGATCATTGATTCCATTGTGGAATTTTGAAAATATCTGAGGGTCACTGATGAGGCCTTATTGGCCGAAACTAGCTAGTCTGGCCCAGAAAACATGTACACTCCATATTTTTCAGTTCTGTGGTGTATTCCTTGCTTCCAAAGGATAACCCTTTTATAGAACATATTTAATAACACAATTTTAGTCTTACGTAAATTAACGTTTTGTTTGTTGAAGTATAAGATACGTTGAATGTACACCAAATGTTGTTTTATTCGTCTTTCGTGTCTTATAGCTCAAAACGGCATAAATGTCATTTATAATATTGATAATAGGTTTGCTTCATGCGTAATGAAAATCCTGCTAAATGATATTAAAATAAGGTAAACTCTAGGCTATTTCAGTATACACACTATTTCAGTATTTCTGTTTAATAACGAATTTATACAAACACTACTGGAAAGTGCAACTTTTTCACTCCTTTTTTTACAGGGTCTCTAGCATTTAAATGGTAAATGATACCCGGTACCGATAAGTTCTAAATAAATGAAAAGTTATACTACAGAGTGTAAATGTCCACCGTTGTGTAGCCAATGGAAATAAATAAAATAAATAAATAAATAGTTATACTACAGTGTGTAAATGTCCACTGTTGTGTAGCCAACTTACACCAAAATTGGTGGCAGTTCAGCTGCCACCAGTTTCGGTGAAATGTTCCCTTTCATTAATGACAGATTCAATCTCCATTTCTAGCTAACTTGCAGGTTATAAATTACCTCAAGCTTTCCTCCGGCTTTGACCGCCATTGAAATATGAGTCCGCACAAAACGTAGTCTGGTTTGGCGCAGTAATCAAAATTGTACAAGCGTATTAGTTATCCTATAAGCGTAATACAAACTTTTGAAGCAGACGACTTGACGATTTTATCTTACGATTCGGCATTTCATTTGAATCAGCTGCATCATGCGACGGGTTTGGCGAAGACTGTATACCCAGATCAATGCGGCGTCTGCTTAGCAGTCTGCTCAGGTTTTACACTGTTGTCTATCAGTGCCTTAAAGACCAGCGTGCTGTTGGACCAGGTCAGAAGCAGAAAAGAATATTAATGGGTTTACTTTCTGACTTTGGAGGTCAAGTTTAGGTCAGTTACAACTTAGGTGTATATTGACTTTGCGTGGAGAAATTGGAAAGAAAGGCTGTCCCTTTCAAAACTGGAATATGGTACAGATACTTAGTGTAGGCTAGGTGCCATATTTAGCAGAATGGACGAGCCCAACTTCAGTGATGGAAGAGTGCGCTCCAGATACTCAAGGCAGCGAACAAATCAAAACACTGACAACACTCATGCCGATTGTCTCTAAGTGTAGGCTGGTCATGAGCGGGGACTTTGACTGTTTCGTTTAAATTTAAAATGTTAGTAACTAGTGCAAAAAGTGAAGAACAAGATCACCATCGTGTTCTGTGGCGTTTGATCTGAGTTTACATTGTTTGCCAGATCCAACAATTGATTCATGTGCAGATTTTACAAATAACACTTACATGTACCCAACACTGACAAACGACCCGGCTTTGTTTGGGTTGATTGTTTGGCAATCGTCCCGAAGTTGCTAATAAGAAAGCGCTTCAGTGCTAACGTCTACGTGACTATCACTGACTTGTCAGAATAACCTAATAGCCGCAGTGAGATCAGGGTATTCCATAAGACTGAAGAGGATTATCCTGGAATCATAGAGTGAGCTTGGCAAACAGTGTGGCCCAAGATCAGACGCTGCAGAACTCGTCTTCTTATCAAAATCTTCACTATTTGTTTGGAATTTCAGTGTTAAATGGAACAGTTTAAATCTCAGCCCAGGGCTATTGCTCTAATTTATACCCCACACTCTCAATGCTTTGATTCTGAAACCAAACGATTGCATGATTACAACACGCTTAGGCACCATGTCTTTAAGCTAAAAAGGTTAAATCAATCAACCATGGCGTCTGGTTACCAGTCCGGCTACATCGATCCTGTGCATCACCTTCACACCAGTACGGATAGAAATCACATGTTCAGGATCAAACTTTTGATGTGTAATGTAAGGTCGTGCCTAGAAAAGAAGAAACTGAAATTTGTTCTAAAAAGCATTAAGTGAGAGCGTATTGCAACAGTTTTAGCTCACCTGAGCCGAAGGCTCATGTGAGGTATTAGTATACCACGAGCCGGCGTCCGTCGTCCGTCGTCCACACTTTCAACGAAGTATATCTCTGGAACCAGTGGGCCGGCCTTGATCAAATTTCTTATGAACCATCATCAGGTAGGGGGAAAGGCTGTATTAGGTTTTCGTGCAGATCGGATGAGAACTCTGGTTGCCACAGCAACAAAGAGCTCCCATAGGCTTAACATAGGAAAAAGCTTGTCATCACTCTAGCTCCGTCAATTTTTTTCTGATCGACTTCATTCTTGCAGATAACGAGGACAGGCATGAAATCTCGATCAAGTTCGATTTTGGGCTGAATCGGATTATTCACTCAGGAGTTACGTGCCCTTGAGCGTTGAACAAACATAGGAAAAAGCTTGTCATCACTCTAGCTCCGTCAATTTTTTTCTGATCGACTTCATTCTTGCAGATAACGAGGACAGGCATGAAATCTCGATCAAGTTCGATTTTGGGCTGAATCGGATTATTCACTCAGGAGTTACGTGCCCTTGAGCGTTGAAAAAATTGCCTATTGACTTAACATGGGGAGAATGTTGTCATCACCGTAGCTGCTTCAATTATTTTCAGATTGGCTTTATTCTTGCAGATAACCAGCACAGCCATGAAATCTCGGTCAAGTTCGATAACTGGCAGAATCGGATCATTCACTTAGGAGTTACCTGCCCTTGTGTGTTTTTGCATTAGGGTTAATGGGAATTTCAAAAATGTATATCTTAAAGACTACTTGGCCAACTTTGATCAAATTTCATGTGTCGCATTATTGGGCAAGTGGAAAGGCTTCATTAGGTTTTCAGGGAGATCTGAGTGGAACTCTGGTTGCCATGGCAACATCTAGCTCCCATAGACTTCACATAGGAAAAAGCTTGTCATCACTCTAGCTCCGTCAATTTTTTTCTGATCGACTTCATTCTTGCAGCTAACCAGTACAGGCATAAAATCTCGGTCAAGTTCGATTTTGGGCCGAATCAGATAATTCACTCAAGAGTTACGTCCCCTTGAGCGCCCGAAAAATTGCCTATCGACTTAACATGGGGAAAATGTTGTCATCACTGTAGCTGCTTCAATTTTGTTCGGATTGGCTTCATTCTTACAGATAACCAGCACAGCCATGAAATCCCGGTCAAGTTTGATAATTGGCAGAATCGGATCATACACTTAGGAGTTACCTGCCCTTGTGCATTTTTGCATAAGGGTTAATGTGAATTTCAAAAATGTATATCTTGAAGACTACTTGGCCGACTTTGATCAAATTTCATGTGTAACATTATTGGGCAAGTGGAAAGACTGCATAAGGTTTTCATGCAGATCTGAGTGGAACTCTGGTTACCATGGCAACATATAGCTCCCATAGACTTAACATAGGAAAAAGCTTGTCATCATTCTAGCTCCGTCAATTTTTTTCTGATCGACCTCATTCTTGCAGATAATAAGAACAGGCATAAAATCTCGGTTAAGTTCGATTTTGGGCAGAATCGGAATATTGACCTCGGAGTTACGTGACCTTGAGCGACAAAAAATTTGCCCATAGACTTAACATAGGGAAACTGTTGTGACTACGATAGCGACTTGAATTTTTTTCAGATCAGCTTCAAACTTGCAGGTAATGAGGACAGACATAAAATCACGGTTAAGTTCGATTTTGGGCCGAATCGGATTATTTGCCTTGGAGTTACCTGCCCTTGAGCATGAAAAAATACGTTGTGACCACGATAGCAACTTTATTTTTATTCAGATCAGCTTCAAACTTGCAGGTAACGAGGACAGGCATAAAATCCCGGTTAAGTTCGATTTTGGGCCGAATCGGAATATTGACCTCGGAGTTACGTGACCTTGAGCGACAAAAAATTTGCCCATAGACTTAATTAGGGAAAATGTTGCGACTACGATAGCGACTTGGTAACGAGGACAGACATAAAATCTCGGTTAAGTTCGAATCGGAATATTGACCTCGGAGTTACATGACCTTGAGCGACAAAAATTTGCCCATAGACTTTACATAGAGAAAATGTTGTGACTACGATAGCGACTTGAATTTTTTTCAGATCAGCTTCAAACTTGCAAGTAACGAGGACAGACATAAAATCTCGGTTAAATTCGATTTTGGGCCGAATCGGATTATTTGCCTTGGAGTTACCTGCCCTTGAGCATAAAAAAATACGTTGTGACCACGATAGCAACTTTATTTTTATTCATATCAGCTTCAAACTTGCAGGTAACGAGGACAGGCATAAAATCTCGGTTAAGTTCAATTTTGGGCCGAATCGGAATATTGACCTCGGAGTTACGTGACCTTGAGCGACAAAAAATTTGCCCATAGACTTAATTAGGGAAAATGTTGCGACTACGATAGCGACTTGAATTTTTTTCAGATCAGCTTCAAACTTGCAGGTAACGAGGACAGACATAAAATCTCGGTTAAGTTCGATTTTGGGCAGAATCGGAATATTTGCCTTGGAGTTACCTGCCCTTGAGCATAAAAAAATACGTTGTGACCACGATAGCAACTTTATTTTTATTCATATCAGCTTCAAACTTGCAGGTAACGAGGACAGGCATAAAATCTCGGTTAAGTTCGATTTTTGGGCCGAATCGGAATATTGACCTCGGAGTTACGTGACCTTGAGAGACAAAAAAATTTGCCCATAGACTTAACGTAGGGAAAATGTTGTGACAGAAATAGCGACTTGAATTTTTAGCTCACCTGAGCCAAAGGCTCCAGTGAGCTGATAGTATACCAAGGCTCCGGAGTCCGTCGTCTGTCGTCCGTCGTCCGTCCATCCGTCGTCCACACTTTCAATGAAGCATATCTCAGAAGGCAGTCGACCAATCTTGTTTAAATTTTATGTGTAGCACCATTGGGCAAGGGGAAAGGCTGCATTAGGTTTTGAGCTAGTCTGGTTCATTTGTTCCTTCATTCTTCTTTCTCTCCATATAGAGATAATAGACCAATGTTAAATTTTTAATCAAAGATTTCTCAGGAACTATAAAAGCTAGAAGCATCAAATTTGGTATTCAATAGAATAATGATGACTTATTTTGTGTAAGAGACATTGGGCTTTTTCAGCTTATTTGTTCATCTGTTCTTTCATTCTTCTTTCTCTCCATTTTGACCAATGTTAAATTTTCGTCAAAGATTTCTCAGGAACTATAGAAGCTAGAAATCTCAAACTTGGAATGCAATGCAATAATGATAACTTATATCCTGTAAGGGTCAATGGGCTGGATTCTATTAGCAGATTTAGTAGTCAAGTCTGTGAATTGTTAAAACTTAAGTTCCTCAGGTGAGCGGTTTAGGCTCATTGAGCCTCTTGTTCATTAAAGGATCGTAAGCGTGCCCCTGGACAGTAAGAAGCTGGTCGGAAAGCGGATGACGTTGACTCTGATTTTGGGTGCCACATGTGTGTGATCTATCGTCTATTGGAACGACACCTTACTATATACAGAAGACGCTAGTGGGCGTCGACGTAGCGGAAGGCCGACGTCAGTACATCAAGATCGTTTCGACCGTCAGACGCATATGCGAAACAGATTTCCACCGGCAGCTGCTAGACTAATAAGCACAGACACTTTATTGTCGCCCTTATGCGATGCACCTTTGAGAGCTAGACGTCCCTGTCGTGACCAAAGTTAACGCGTCGACACAGTACGGAACACTTACGCTAGTGCATGAAATACGTAAATTGGCGTCTAAGCGACTGACATATGCGTTTCAGTGACAAATCGCACTTCAGCGTGAATCACTCAGGTAGTCGGTTTCCGGGTGTTTCGACGTATAGGTGTAAGGTATGCCGAGGTGACGCGTGCGTAATAGAGCATGACATATCGGGTGAAATAAGCGTAATTGTGTGGCGAGCTACGCATGTAGTTAGCGAACGCAGCTTAGTGGCATTAAGAACATTCACGATCATGGCTGAGACGTGAACTGAACCGCGAGACGTTACATCGAGGCTTTAGCGCGAAACTATTCTAAGTGACATTTTTGGTGAAAAACACTTTTTTTCCATAGTTTGATGGTATTTTACATTTTACAACATGTGTTCAAATTTCCCCATTGTGCACTAACAAATTGCTGAGAAAAACACATATTGGTCCAACTAGTTTATCTGCATTTTATGATTTCAGTCAGTGCGAAACTAGTGTATCTGTTCGTTTAACCCTTAAATTCCAGTATTTTAAGCAAGCACTGTATACCTCATCAGAAGCCATGCTATGTCGTGTTATGTGGCATCTGATTAGGTATCTACTATTTGCCAATGCCCCAGTACACAAGCCCAGTCCATGTTTTACTTTTTACAATGCTCTGACATCACAAGGAGGAGACTAGCACTGCTACAAATAATTGGTACCTGGATTTTGTCAGTGACAGTCACATGGACAATAGCAAGAGGGAAGCTTCTGTAGTTAGTAATTTTGGGTCGACTGATAAGCCAATGCCCCAGTACACTAGCTCAGTCCAGATTATACTTCTTACACAGCGCCCTGACAACACATGGAGAAGACTAGCACTGCTAAAAATAATCGGTACTGGGTAGTGACAATAGCAGGCGGTTATATAGTTAGTCTGCTCTATAATGTAGACTTTTCAGCTTCATCCTAGACCCTTCTGTATACTTGTATTACTAAACAGGGCCAGCACAACAGATTCATCTTTCTGCATTTACAATATTTCATTGATAATGCTGAAGCGCATTTGCAAAACAGGTGTTAAAATATTTTGCACACTCAAGTATGTCCATAAGACTGACAAGCAGTAAAGATTGCTGCAACTGATCAGCGGCTTCACTAAGTACATAAAGTATATAGACTTTTGTTAAACTTGCAATAGATAAAATAAATCAGAAACCCCTTAAATTGAAATGGACCTGTACAAAGTTATTCGATGAAGACCCTATTTGTCACACCGCTGGCAAGATTAAACTGAAGCTAAGTCTGCCAGACAGACAAACCAATCATGGGTCCAGATGTCATACATACTTCTCTGTGTATTTACTGACCCCTCCCATTGGGGCTTATAGAAATAGATTGGGTTGCATGGTGCTTCAATGCCAAGCTGAAGCCAACTGCACATGAGTACTCGTAAACCGCTTAGATGGTCTAAGACTCCCCAGGCAAAGTGGTGCAAATCGGACCCTGCATATTTGTATGTTTGGGTGGTAGGGCTTGAGATTCCATTTTATCTAAATGTCCGGTAAAAGTCCCACAAAATTGGAAGCAGTTAACATTTCCAAAATGACCCAAATAGTGTTGACATGGACATAAACCATCATCTGACAACAAAAATCACAGGCAGAGGTTGTGTATGTATTGTAATGACACAGAACCTGTAGTTAATGGATAACTGCTTTATTTAATAAACATTGAGCCAGTGAAATTCCTGTGGCTTGTATAAGCATGGCTGGGTGGGGTGGGGTTGGAAGCAAAGTATGGATTTTCCAAACTAAATATAGCCCACAAGTTTATGTTCCATAGTGTCCGTTAGTCACCCGATAAGGTCCTTCAATGGGCTCTTGATTATTTCGGCTGCATTCGAAAAATGGTGATTTCAGAGAACACAGAACTTTAACCCTAGTTGCAAATCACAAAAATTGTTGTCTGCTTTGTTGTCTGCTGGATACTTTAAAAGTTATTGTTGCAGACAATGTGGACCAAGATCCGACAGCTACCCTAGGAGCAGTTTGATCTGCACCCACTTTGTTTGCCTACATGCAAAAGATAGGTGTGAAAAGTTGGCAAGAATATTAAGCAGACAACATAAACAGACAACATTTTCAGATGCAGTTTTTTCTTGGCATCTTAAGGATTAATTAGACAGCACTGATTGGTAGAAGGTCATGAACTGAAACTTATAAATAGGAGTGAAGGCAATGATCAGGAATCGATACAATTAAGCCACACCTACCATCAGAGAAACCAAATGGAAAGAAACACAAACATGAAATGACAAGACCCTAATTGAAATATCGATAGCAGAAAGCCAAAAGGACAGTAACTTTCCCACAAAATGGCCAATTGGCTATCCATCCCCCCACCCCCCCCCCCACCCCAAAAAATGTAAGCGATATACATATTCAAGGACAACTATAACAAAAATAAACCACAACAGAAGAACTGCATTGGAATGGTAAGTGGGCTTAAATTGATTTTATGTGACCGCAATCCTCACCCTTACTTCCGTCGCTATTTAAACAAATAATTTGTTCAGTCCGCATGAAGGCATCCTAACTCATCAGTGCAACATCTCCGAGAACACAAAAATCAAACAACCACAGAGATGAAACAAAGGTGAGGACTCCAAGAAATAACTGAAATGTTGGAGCAAAAGAAAACCAACAGTTAGACTCCAATAGGCCTGACCAGAGACCCTTAAATACCAGTATTTTAAGCAAACCGTGTAGCTTCTGGTCAGACGCCGAGTTCTGCGGCATGATTGATCTGGGTCCATTCTGTTTGCCAAGCCAAATCAGATTCTATTGATAACCCTCTTATGCAACACTCTACCTAAGATTGATGAGAATAGTGTAACTTTTTTCTATTAATAACCTGGGTTTCCCCAAATAAGTGATAGTCATGTGGACTCCAGCACTGAAAGAGATTTTGTGCTTAGTACCGGTAACTTTGGGTCAATTGATAAACAACTGACCCAAAATGGGGGTTGAGTTATGGAGATCACAATTACAGTTGCACCCACTGAGTTGTGGCTCTTCCTCATAACATGCTGTGTCAACATGGTGTACAATTGTACCAAGCATCATCAACATTTTAAAGGGTGTTAGTGCTTTAGGGACCACAAGGCTATTCTAGCAGGGGAGATAATTAACATAATGCGGCACTTACAGCTATGGGTCTGCTTGTAACATGCCTTCTCAAACTTGTGTACAACTATACCAAGTACCACCAATTTATATTTCAAAGGTTGTTGCAGTTATGGCCATTACAATGTTATACTGTCAGGGGAGATAATCACAAGACCATGGCACCTTGAGTTGTGGTTCTTGCTCATGACACACCTTCTTAATATCATGTTAAACTGTACTCAGTATCATCAACTAACTAACTAAAATACAATTGCACCAAAATTGGTGATTTTTGCACATGACATGCCTTCTTATCTAATAAGAACCAGCATTACTAATCAAAGGGATTGAAGTTATAGTTATCACAAGATACTATTTCCAAGGTAACAGTATTGCCAAGGTAACAGACTAAAATACCATAACAGCCAGAGTTTGGTTCTGGCTAATGACATGCCTTCTAAACCTTGAGTATAATCTTACCAAGTGTCATCAATATATCTCAAAGTATGTGGAAGCTATGTTTATGTTGTCATGGGAGATAACTAAGATACTATGGCATCTGGAGTTCTGGTTCTTGCACATTTTGCATGCCTTCTCCTCCTCGTCTACTTTTGTACCATGTGACATCATCATAACTCAAAGTGGTGGCATCCTCATACCTCAAAGGAGTTGTGGTTCTTGCACATGACATGTGTACCATGGTATAGAACCTTGATTATTATCTCAAAAGTATCGGAGCTGTCGATATTATAGTGTGTTTGATTTGAGGTTTAACGTCCCGGTCAGCACTGTAAAGGTCATTTTGGAGACATTGCTTCCAATTTTGTGGGACTTTTACCAGACATTAAGATGAAATGACATCTCAAGCCCTGCCACCCAAATAAACTGATAGTGTTTATAAGCATGGACGGTCTGACGTGCACTGCTTTGCCTGGGCAGTCTAAGCGGTTAACCAGTACTCGTGTGCAGGTGGGTTTCAACTCTGCGTGGAGCCATCATGCAGCCCATCTATTTCTTCAAGCCCTGCTGTGTGGTGGCCAAAATTATAGATAGATAAAGGGATAAGATAACTGATATCCATGCTTCCTAATAAAATTTTACAATTAAACTTCATTTTTTATGCAAGAGAAGTAAAATGCAAGGGCATTTTCTCCTTAATTCAAAATGATCATAAATGGTTGATATGCCTTTAACAACTCTCAGTCATTCTATGATATAATTGTAAATTTGATGTGAGAATAAAAACTATTTTTTAAGTTTCTGCTGAAACAAATAATTACATCATAATTATAAATTCATTTTCTACTTAATGCAACACTTTTTTGGCTTCAAACTGCTTCAAAATCAGCTTTTTCCATAAGATAGACTAGTTTCGCACTAAACATTATGGCCGTAAATGTTCAATTTCAGCGCGTAACTAGTCCATGTGATGATTTTTTTTTTTATTTTTCAGATATTTTCAATAAAAACTGTCCACAATGTTTACAATACACATTTTAAACTCAAACACTCTTTCAGAATTGTTATAGAAGACAAAGCAGTAAAGAATTTCAGTTTTTTCCTTCTCCTGTAAAATTATGAAAAATGCAGATAGAATAGTTTCGCACTAAAGCCTCGACATATCAAGTGCTTCGGCCTCACATGGTTCCATTTATTTGTTAACGCTCAGAATCCGGGATATCTTATCCAGCAGGATTACGAGCGGGCTCATAGTGCTGTTCTTACTCAACAATGTCTTCAAGCCAATGGAATTCATGTACTAGACTAGCCAACGTTTCTCCTCCGAGAGTATCTTTTGGGAGAGGTATCCACAACCGACAAGACAAAAACTGTTACTTATGGACAGTAACATTGTTAAAACATGAATTTTAATGTTTGGTTTTGAAAACGTTAATAGTTTCTTTCAAAAATTTTGAAACATCGAATGGCGTTTCATAATACCACCGGTCTATAGACATCTGCCACATATCATATATTGGAATTTGCAGAACTACCTTTCTAAGTTTTAAGATCTTTTTAGAAAGGTTTTCTGTTAGTTTTCACAGTGTTATGATTTTCTCATAGATTCTGCCATTTCAGTGCCTTGGGCGCTTTGATTTTTATAGTGTATTGGAGATAAACGGCCCAGTCATTTAGGTCATATCAAGGTGATCAGTTTAACCCAGACTTATACGTGAGCGGTTAACAAGTACAGTGCACATTATTTCACCATTAACAGACAACTGCCCTTCTTGAATCAGCGGAAGAGAGTGTATGATAGTAGAAAGGATTTCACTATCAATCATAAGGACTAGCTAATATTAAGACAAGTTCTACTTTTAAAATGTTTTTTCTTTATATTGTCTACACCCAGAGTCCTCCGGAATGAGACCACTTTTGAACAGTCCCTAAGGTGGTTTTAATATAGGAAGTTACTGTATCAAAGACCTGGGGCTTCTAAGACCTAATAAAACAGCTGTGTTTCCGCTAATATGCCGACAAAGGGTATGGGTCGGTCGGTCGCTAAAGCTTTTTATTTTATTTATTTATTTATTATTTTTTTTTGCCAACTTTTTTTTATGGAAAAAAGCAAAAAGCAGTTAAAAAGGCTAAATTCTAACTACATTACCTTAAAACATTCAAATAATGAGGATTAAAGCATCAAGGAAGCAAAAGAACAGGGTTTCAATTATAAATTTTGCTATTTTGCCAGTTTTATGAATTTTTTTATCAAAAGTGCTAGAAAATACATGTATTAAGTTCAGTAGGTATAAAAATCTTTTTTTTCTGGACGGCAATAAAAATTGCAGGCTCGGCAGGAAAAATCAGGGTCGTTCGGGTTAGCGGAAACACAGCTATGTTTTTATAGGTCTAATTGACAGAGTGTGTTGGACTTTAACGACACGTCAACCATTGTGGGTCATTTAGTGTCGTCTCACACAACCGATTAGAAAAGATATAGAAAAGATTGTAGAGAAGATGTAAGAGAGGGACAGGGGAGAATGGGTAAAATGAATGAACGTGTAAAAACGGAAGAATTTTATAAATATTCCTCTTCCCATACCCACAGCAAGGACAGCAGGCCTTGTCCAACTGAAGCCAGTGAAAACTACCCATCAGGAACACGTCGCTATGGCAACGTCACATCAACGTCGGTGCAACACGTTGCACCGACGTTGATATGACGTTGCATATTCATCATGACGTTGTACTGACGTTGGTGTGACGTCACGATTACGTCATGTGCCTGCTGGGTGGGCATCCCAATGACGTAAGATATACGGCAGCTTCGCCTTACCCAACCACCCTGGCTGTGACTTCTGGTTTCAGACTAGAAGATTATTTAAAAAGCGACATTTTTGTTGCCATGGCAACCATGGCTCTGCATGGAATGTAATTCTTTGCACAACTCTGAAAGAGGACCACCCAAAGGTCTTTTATGTCTAGCTTCTATAGATAACCCTCTTACGCACTGTGACACTGACCTCACTGCGATAAGATTAGCGTGGCTATTTTCTATAAATAACCGTGACCTGGATTTCAGAACTGAATAGCTACTGTGCTTTATTACTTTGTGTCGATTGAAAGAACAATCGACTCAAAAATTCTTGCATTCTTAACAAACTGCGTAGACCCTGATCAGACGCCGCGTTCTGATTTACTATTCTGGGTCTATGTTCCCATTTTCTTTGGCTTATATGAGCTAAGATACGCTTTCAAATGTTGATCACTGGCTTTCGGCAATGTGATTTTAATAAGATATTTGTGGTGGTGGTAATTTGAAATAGATTTTTCTATTTAAGGTATTTAACATTGGAGAAATAATATAAACCCAGTGTTTTCTTAACATTTACCACTCTCTAGGCTAATTCAGCAGACGAAAATTATTGGTATTTTTCTTATTGTTTCCAGAAAACAGGATTTGACAACTCATGCAAACTGTCTCTCTAAGAGACAATTTGCATGAGGTGTCAATTCCTGTTTTCTAGGAAAAACAAGAAAACTATTTGAAAATGTGTTCTGCTGAAAAAAAATCCCAGCATGCAGAGCGTTACAATGCAAGACAGATCGAACGCGACGGAACACGGCGTCTGATCAAGGTTTAAAATGCAGTATTTTGCAACATTCACAGAAAACATGCAAATCAGCAACCCCTTTCTTGGACATGGACCTGCCATGAGATATTAAACTTTTTCTGCTGAATAAATTGATTTAACACTGTCAACCAATCAAAATATTTGATATATTGTATTTATTCAACTGACAAACAGCATGGCGCACAATGTAGATCCCGATCAGATGGCTTCTTTAGATCTGGATCTACACTGTTTGCAAAGGAGGGGTGTGGGTGTCGTAAACATCAGGATAAGGGTTAAGTGAAAGATTTTATTTGTCATATCCCAGCAGGCACTCAACGTTGAACTAACGTTGAAACGTTGTTTCAACGTTAGTTCAACGTTCAGTCAACGTTTTGTGCCTGCAGGGTTGACTTATTGGTTAAAGTTTCATGTTAGGATTGTAACATCCCAATTACTATACGCATGTAGTTAGTTTGTTTTTAAGGTACGACCCGTCAACACTATTTGGAGAAGTGTTTAGATTTTGTCGACTTTTACCAAAATGAAAATGACATCTCAAAGAAACCGCTAGGGTTTTTATATGCGGTGACGGTTCGACCGTATTTTGCCTGGGCAGGCTTCGACCTCCCAAGCGGCGTACCAGTACGCAAATGTTCGGTTGGTTTCAGCTCGGTGTGGAAGTATGTAGAAATGACCTAACTACGTCGATACCGATCGACCTCGTGCTGTGAAATACTAAAGAAGATTGATCGATCAAGGATCAACATGCTTGCTTGCGCATCTCTCATGGGCAGAATAGGTATCGAAGCATTTACGATCGAACTTCAATGGCTCGAACACCTTTTGGATCACAAAACTGTTCGGGATAGGCCGGGTGCTAGGCTAGGAGAGATAATTCAGTAATTAAGGAATATCTTTTCTATATATGTTCTGTAAAAAGGGTATGTTGTTTGTACTCATAGAATCGCCTCATCGAGGCGTCTCTAACGAGTACACACACCACAGCAATTTTCCTACATTATATACCGTTTTATTTCGTATCGTTTTGATGCTCAGTGTAAATAGAATCGCCTTATAAGCGATTCTAATGTGTACATACAGCCTATATTTTCAAGAACAAAATCGCCGGCGTCGGTAGCTCAGTCGGATGCGCGTCTGACTGTTGATCAGGAGGATGCGGGTTCGATACCTGCCGGGATAGGCAACATTCTTTCGTGGAGATTGGTCATGAAATCTTTTCTACGGTCATTCTCTCCCTTCCGCTGATTCAAGAAGGGCAGTTGTCTGTTTCTGGCAAAAGAATGTGTACTGTACTGGTTAACCGCTTACGTATAAGCTTGCCCAGGAATAATGAGGATAAGTAAACTGACCGGCTCAAAAACGACCGAACTTACTAGGTGAGTGAGTGAGTTTTTGAGTTTTACGTTTCACCAACAGCTGGGGTCATAAGGAGACGGGACCTTTACTGTATAAAAGTGGGGTTCAAGGGGGTCAAATTTATATAGGCGTGTTTTCGTGATGTGATGGTCCGTTCTTTCATTTCGCTCTTGTTCCGTTCCATGTCTTTCGTTCGTCCCTTCGTTTGGTCGGTCAGTCAGTCGATTGATCGATGGTCAGGTTGGTCGGCCCAGTCAGTCGGTCGATTAGTCTAGTCAGTCAGTTCCTCTGTCGGGCACTCTCGGTATTCGTGGTGTACAAGAGTGAGTGTTTGCGGTTTACGTCTGGCCAACAGCTCAGGTCACACCGAGACGGGACCTCGGTTTAAAGACTCATCCAAAAGTCTGGAGAAGCCATGGATCGATCCTAACAAGGCGAGTAGCATTACCATTACACCACGGAGACTTCTAAGTGCACAAGTCTATGAACAGTACTAGAAATCACAATCATTTTTCCCGAGATTACAGGTGAGAAAAATATTGACTAACTTTGAATCATATCCGGTGAATTCGCTCTCTAAAACTGACAAGTGATGGGTAGATAGAATTTTTCTGCAAAAAGCGAAGTGAAATATTTGCTTTTTGATCTGATATACGCAATCTGCTGTGGCAATGAAAATAAGGATAAATATACAGGTACTGCTCGCTTTGTTTCTTTTTTAAAGACTTTATTTTTTTTTCATTTGTGCTGGTTTAGTTCGTTGAATAAAAGTGAGCAAGGTTTCTTTTACATCACAAAGCACGTCCATATAATATCGACCCGCTTGAACTCCAATTTTATGTAGTAAAACTCGACTTAAAGGGGTATACATTATTTTTTTCTTATTTCTGTTCAAAACATAGATTGTGGGAACTTGTTAGAACCGCCTCGACAAAAACATAGATTGTGTGTACCCCTTAGTGTGTGTGTGTGAATTCGGGTTAAACGTCGCTTTCAACAATTTTTCAGTCATATCACGACGGTGTCTGGTTGCGACAGGGAGCTCAATGCTCACTTTTATAGAGCTGCCTCACTGAAGTATCATGTCCCAGACACATTACATGATACCACACCCAGTCACATTATCCTGACACTGGGTCGACCAGTCCTAGTTCTACCCCGTAAATCTGAGTGTCAAGCGAGGAGCAACTAGTACCATTTTTTACGACTTTGGTATGTCGCGGCCCGGGATCGAACCCGTGACCTCCCGTTCCCCGGAGCGGACACTCTACCAACTGAGCTATCGGGGCCGGTGTGTACCCGTTAGAACCGCTTCGTCGAGTACGGAGTAAAACCTTCACTGCCATTCACCTCTTCCCCCGGGGATAGGGGAGCATCTATCAAGCAGCGACCTTCATTAACTGTCCTTGAATAGTCATCTTCCTTGTACCCATCAGCTTGGTTGAGCTTAAGGGATACCGAACTATGTTTCTTGACCGAGTACATGAAAACGTTAAGTACACACGGAGGTACGGCCCCCGCCCATCGGGGCTTGAAGAAATATATGGGCTGCATGATGCTTCCACGCAGAGCTGAAACCGACCCGCACATGAGTACTGGTAAACAGCTTAGAAGATCTAAGCCTGCCCAGGTAAAGCGGTGCGAGTCGGCACGCCCATGCCTATAAACCCTATTTGTTTCATCGGGCAACAGGGCTTGAGATGTCATTTCATCTCAATGTCGGGTAAAAGTCCCACAAAATTGCAAGCAACGTCTCCAAAATGGCCTTTACAGTGTTGACGGGAACGTTAAAAACACACGGAGCAAGACGTTTTCCATACTACGCTTTTGTTGCAGTCTGTAGCCACAGAAATTTAAATGTAAAAACTTTCTAGATTGAAAGCAGCTGTGTGTTCTTCGTTGGATAACTATTTCACTGATCAGTAGCTGTTGTCTTTGCTTATCAACTTATCATATTTATCTAATATTTTACTTTCTGTGGATGGTGCTTTTGGTTTCCATAATTCATTGGTTAAAGCACTTTGTTACTGTATGTTGAGTGTCCACCAGGATGTAGGCATATCTTCTTGAAACAATAAGGGAAAGAGAATAGTTTTTTTCGAGTGGCGAACTATGGAAAAGAATGGAATAAAAGAATCAACAGAATATCAAAGTGCTGTTTTTGTTATCGTTTCAAGTGTGAGTCGAGACACGTCAAAAGGTACCTGGTCATATATTTCAGAAATGCATGCGCACGTATCGGCGCAGTCTGAAATATGGTTCTTTTAATGGCTAAGAATCTACATATGGATTGTGCGATCTGCGAGGACTCTAATCAGACTGCGCGGACGCACAGTCTGATCAGAGTCTTCGCAGATCGCACAGTGGCAAAGCTTATTTTTTGTCTTTTTGCTTACCTCAGCTCACCAATGACACTGATAGATGGATAGAAAAACGGAAGAATAAGAAAAATGAACACACGTGTTAATCCTCCACAGATGGACTACATCAAATGCGTTGTCGTCGGAGACGGGGCCGTCGGCAAGACATGTATGCTTGTCAGTTATGCCACGAATAGGTTTCCGTCGGAATATGTACCGACAGTGTTTGATAATTATGCAGGTAATATATTACAGTCTTTCAAAACGCAGTGAGACGTGACTGCACTTTTGAATTTGGACTAGTCCGTGTTTTAGGTAAGTCGCCCACACCGGTTACCGCGGTACAACGTGACGCGACTGAGTACAACAAACGCTACCGGTTTTTTTTGACGGGAGAAAAGTGTGAGTACAATGTTTCTTTTATTTTGTCGAACATACCGCGATTTACGTTTTTCTGTTGTTTTTGCGATGACAACAGATTGTGTTTTTGTTGTTTTGTCCAAATTCTAAGTTATGACACGGTCAGAGAAGGGAAATCAAAGCCATAAATTAGGCCAAAATAGGTAGAAAAACAAAACTTCAAGTTTTAAGGGTCTATCAATCAAAAACAAATGACATATACACGGGCATTCTTTGGTTTTCCATATCTCTAGGCATCGAAGTAAGTATATTATTTTTAATAATTCATAAAATCATTTTAAATCAGAATCGTACCGAATTTTCTTGGCCCACTATCTTGAAACACGGGTACACCTTACCACGGATCATGTGTTGTGTTTGAGTACACTAAACACGGAACAAATGAAACAACAAACACGGATATGGAAAACCGACTCTGGACGGTTTTACCCATTATAAGCGCCATTTTTCAAGAAATAGCCAAGAGGAACGATACATATTTGCCCTTAAGTAGAACAATTACAATATGTACACTATGCGCTTGGCCATTCCTAAAACAGAAAAGTGTTTTGGGTTGTATGTGTGTTTATGACATGGAGACAACTTTTTTACAACAGATGCACAATGAACAGTCGCTATAATCCATCAAAAAATTTCCCATACAAAATAACCTGTTTGTTTGTTTGAATTGAGCTTTTACGTCCCCGTCAATACTATTAAGGTCATTTTGGAATTGTTTCCAATTTTGCAAGTCTTTCTATCCGTCATTGAGTTTTAACGACATATCAAACCTACCGCCCAAGGGGAATAATAGGGTTCACATGTATATGAAGGAACGGTCGGACTCGCACCACTTTGCCTGGGAAGACTAAGACCTTCTAAGTGGTTAACCAGTAGTCCTGTGCGACTGGTTTCAGCTCTGTGTGGAAGTATCATGTAGCCCGTTTATTTCCCTAAGCAGCGGTGGATGGGGCCCAAGAATAACCTGTACATAAGCATGCAAACAACATAAAACTACAGAGGAACCGTTCAAATAGCCAACAATGAGCTATACTGAGCAAATCCAACTTCAACGAGACAACACTTCCAGTGCAACCACAAGAATCTGCAAAATAATTTGTTAGTACAGAAAGTCGAGAATTCTGAGGTGTTAAACTCCAAGGGTGTCTGATGTGCGCTACTTGTATAGAAAGTCGTGGTTGCTACCCGTAATGCGACTTCACTAAACGTCACAATAGACGTCAGCAGCCGAAGCGACCGCATATTCAAAATCTACGTTTTCAGATTTAAGTAATGCAAGAAAAAGAATCTGAAATGGGTGTGTCATGAAATGTTCTTTTTGGTAATCATTCTGTTTTACTCACCTCATAAACCAGGGGTCCTGGGTTCGATTCTTGGCTTCTCCAAACTTTCTGGCGAGTCGATAAACTGAGGTCCCCTCTATGTATAACCTTAGTGGGTTGCTGGGACGTATAACTCAAAATACACACACTGTCATTCTCTGCCTTTCACTGGCTCAAGAAGGGCGGTTGTCAAATTCCGGCGTAAGAATATGCACTGTGCTGGTTTTATAAGCCTTCAAGGTAAACTAACTGGCTCGATGTGACCTAAATAGTGTTTGCTGGGCTGTTAAACTCCCAACCAAGCGAAGAAACAATCCAGCCAAAGAAATCGGTGTGAGGGATAGATAGGAAAGTTTGTCCATCACACTCAGGGGCGTAGCTACCTGTACGCTGATACGCACATAATACAAACGTAAAAAATAGACGTAGAAGAAAAAAGAAGAAATAAGAAAAAAAAAGAAGAAAAAGAAGAGAAAGGAGAAGATGAAAAAGAAGAAGAAACAAGAGCCCCCCCCCCCCCCCCCCCCCCGATTCGCTCACCTGAATGTCACTGTCTCTAGTACATTCTATTTTTAGCTCTGGTGGCCATCGTGTTTGTCAGAGTGGAACAATTTTAGCTATTTTGGAAGGGTGTCACGCAGCCAAGTTCGAATCAAACTAGGGTTTAGAAAGAGTTCGCTTATGAAGAAAATTTACAATGTTTTTTCTATTTTTAACTCTCAGGCGCCCATATTATTAATCGGAGCGGGATCATTTTAGCTATTTTGGTAGAGGGTCATCTAAGCAACATTGCTATAAGTTTGAACAAAATTGGCCCAACGGTACAGGAGAAGTTGTCGTTTGAAGTTTTTTTCTATTTTTAGCTCTGGCGGCCATCTTGTTCATCAGAGCGGAATGATTTTAGCTACTTTGTAGGGAGTCACCTAGGCAACATTTCTGTGAAGTTTGAATCAGTTTTGGAGAAGTTCGCATTTGAAGCAAATTAACGTTTTCCTATTATTAGCTTTGGTGGCCATTTTGTTCATCAGAGAGGGATCGTTTTAACTATTTTAGCAGTTCAGTCATCTAAGCAACATTCCTATGAAGTTTGAATGAAACTGGCACAAGGGTTCAGAAAGAATTGTCGTTTGAAGCCAATTTACAATGTTTTTTTTTTTTTTTTCTATTTTAGTTATGGCAGCCATTTTGCTCATCAGAGCAGAACCGTTTTAGCTATTTTGCTAGATCGTCACCATTCCTATGAATTTTGAATGAAATTGGCCAAAGGGTACAAGAGGAGTTGTCGTTTAAAGATTATTTTCTATTTTAGCTCTGGTGGCCATCTTGTTTGACAGAGCATAACGATTTTAGCTTTTTTGGTAGTGCGTCACCTAGGCAACATTCCTGTGAAGTTTGAATAAAATTGGCCCAAGGGTTTAGGAGAAGTTCGTATTTGAAGCAAATTTACAACGTTTTTCTCTTTTTAGCCCTGACGGCCATATCGTTAATCAGACCAGAAAATTTTTAGCTATTTTGGTAGAGGGTCACCTAAGCTTCGTTATTTTAAAGTTTGAATAAAATTGGCCCATGGGTTAGGGAGTAGTCGTTTAAAGATTTTTCTATTTTTAGCTTCGGCGGCCATCTTGTACATCGGAGCAGAACATTTTAGCTTTTTTGGTAGAGGGTCACCTAGGCAATTTTCCTATGAAGTTTGAATGAAATTGGCCAAGGAGTTTAAAGATTTTTCTATTTTTAGCTCTGGCAGCCATCTTGTTCATCAGAGCGGAACCATTTTAGCTATTTTGGTAGAGATTCACAAAGGCAACATTCCTGTGAAGTTTAAATTAAATTGGCCCAAGGGTTTAGGAGGCGTAGTCTTTTAAAGCAATTGTTGACGACGGACGACGCACGACGGACACTGACCGATCACAATAGCTCACCAAGAGCACTTTGTGCTCAGGTGAGCTAAAAAGTAGAAAAAGAAGAAGAAGAAGAAGAAAAAAAAAAGCAGAGAAAAGAAGAGGAAGAAGAAAAATGTTAAGAAGAAGAATGAGAAGAAGAAGAAGAAGTAGAAGAAGAAAAAAAAAAGCATTTGTCTAGGATAACGCAACACTATTTATTAGCTAGCATAGTTTCCTCCTCTGCCACGGGGACCGGACTTATAGGAAAGAATTTGCTCCCGGAGCAAATTCTTTCCTGTAAGAGTGGTCCTCATTTGGTAAACGGAGTTATTCTTTTTAGTATTTTCTTTTTTTTTTTTTTCGTACAAATGATTTTCTTCCAGCTATGCCCTGGTACTGTTACGGCCCACAACTTCTAATCCTGAATTATCTTCCTTGGTCTACAGGTTTATAACCAATGACAACTGCGTCATGGGTACGACTCTTCGGCACAGAGTCGATTACATTTTTTCAGCTATGCTCCATTCCTTCATTATGGCTGTCATGTCGGAAGATGGTGGCTTGCCCGGGATTTGACTTTCTTCGCAAAAATGACCTCGCGTCAACATACGGACTTGAAGAAAGGGGGTGAGGTGTTACGGCCCGCAGTACCTAACCTACATTATGCCTGTCTTGGTTGATTATGCGGAAGACAACTGAGGAAGACAGTTGGCTTAGTGTTTTGAGCAGTTGATTTTACCCGATCGTCCCGGGTTCGAATCTCACCATAGGCCATTTTTTCACTTTTTACAACTATGCTTCTCTCCATTGTTACGACATTCGTGTAGTAAGAATACCAAAGTAAGAGACTTACATTCTTTATTTCAGAAAGATACATTATGGCTGAGTTTGAGTTTAGCGATGCTGATCATCCAGATGACCCTAACACCATGTATACTATTGCCGAACCTAACAGTGAAACTACGGATTTGGCTCAAGTTTTGTCTGGTGTCTCACAAGGTGCCGTTTTCGGTCCAGTTTTGTTCTTCATGGACATTAATGGCATGTTTACTGACATTGTGTAACAGGTGACAAGACTGCTACACAACTTTTGCCCGGCCGGGGTTCGAACCCGGGCCGCCGGATTGATAAGCAAATCTATCACGTTGCTATAAAAGCCGGCTTGTACGGAAAGGCAGTACAAGTGTGCTATATACCTATACCCTATGACATTCTCCCCCTCTACATTGAAATTTGCCCTCGGATTTCTGGGAGTCCGAGAATCATGTGAAATGAAACTCAAGGAGTTCTAATGCACGAACCCTCAATTTTATTGGTTCTCTGCCTAGTTATCTGCTAATGTATTGCATTAAACGGCCTGAAAACTCATTCTGGTAACACACCAGTGCGACATAGTGTATTTTTTCACATCGGTTGTGGTTGCTCGTTAGAAACGTATCAAGGAGGCGGTTCTAACGTGTACCCACAGCCCATGGCTTATAGCAGATATAATAAAAAGTATGTATATCTCCTTAAATCCCAGTTTTCTCTATATAAAGTAAGGGGTGTTCATTTCACGGACGTGTTCGCATGGTGTCATGCCACATTTTCATGCCCAACATCCTAGTCTATCCATTTGGTTCCGAGGTGTATTTTAGTCCTCTGTAACTCTAATTTCCCGGCAGCACACTCAGTCGTCTGCGAACAGTCTTATTTCTGAGTCAATGTCGGTGGAAATATGATTAATATACAGGGAGTATAACAGTGGAATAAGAACAGTCCAATTCGGGACACAGACAAAACTGGATCACACTCCATATACTCGCCATTAACTCATAGTGGGCCCATGCCATTTACAAAAACTTACTATTTTCAGTAGCAAAGAAAGGAATCTATAAATTCAAGTGTCTCCCCTCCCCACCAATGCCGAAACTAAATAAGTTGGGTTTCAGTTGTTCATAAGTTGGGAATGTGGTAAAAACGTTCTGGAAAGTCAGAATTTTGTTCTCCCGTCCCCTTTGTCCAAGATTTTTAACCAACCCTTTAAATTCGTACGTGTATAAGTTCGGAGATCATAATGAGAATCAAAAAGGCATTAAAGAGTATGTAACAGCAAAATGGATCGTTTTAAATTAAGAACAGCATCATGTATCATGCCTTCGCTGGCAGATTAAAGAGTTTTATTTCAATTTATTTCGTCCCCGCCCATCGGGGCTTGAGGAAATAAATTGGGCTGCATGGTGCTTCCACGCAGAGCTGAATCTGACCACAAACGAGTACTGGTAAACCGCTTAGGAGGACTAAGCCTAACCAGGCAAGGCGGTGTGAGCCAGATCGTCCAATGCATATAAGCCTTCTGGTTTCACTGGGCGGCAGGGCTTGAGATGCCATTTCACCTCAATGTCGGGTAAAAATCCCACAAAATTGGAAGCAACGTCTCCATATTGACCTAAATAGTGTTGACTGGGACGTTAAACCCCAATTCAAACAAATATTTCAATTTATGAAGATTATGTACCGTGTTTGTTGTACCCTAATTGTGCTGACTAACCGCGTTATGGTGTATCATAACCCGTGGTAAGGTGTACCCTAACAAAAAATCAACCACTGAACCATCCACGGATTCAGTGGGTATTGACATGAACTGGGGCTCAAGCAAATGCATCAATGGAAGCTCTGAAATCGCAACTACATATAAATCACAAAATCATGTGCACAAAAGATGTGTTACTGTCAAAAAACATTGACAGAAGTATGCTAGGGTTGGTGAAAACACACTAGACGAAAGAAAAATGTTTGCGGTTTCGTTTATAATAGACAGAATTCTCTGCAACTGTATCAGTAAACGGTAATACCATTTTTCTGAAGCTATGCAAAATAACCACCCAAAAAGGTTAGGATCTGGGCTAAAATAAACCTTTTTCTTAACGAAAATACTGCTGTGACGTCATGATTTCAGTAGCGTTCGTTGTACTCTGTCGCGTTCGTTGTACTGCGGTAACCGGTGTGGTTTTACTGAGATTCGTTCTGCATCATACTTACCCGCGACTTCTACATGATGGCATTATCAAAAAGCTTATTTATAATTTTAAAATCCTGTGAAAAAAGAAATCCGAAACCTGCTTCCCCTAAAACATGGAATAGTCTTGCCACGTATGAACGTTGAACTCTCAAAGGTCGTTGATAAATTATAATATGATGTACCAAAGATAACAAATATTGTGTCAACAGTTCATTAACCCATGTGTGACAATTGAACTTCCGCCTAATAAGTTTGGGGCCTACCATTTCCAATTATAAGGGTCACGGTCAGATTTGTTTTGTTAGCGGTATTAAAATTCGGCTAAAAAGAAAAGAAAAACAAACGTATGTACCTTAAGCAAACAGTGTAGGCACAGATCTGGCGCCTCTGACCTTGGTCTACACTGTTTGCAAACGTCCCAAATTTGGGCCGCTTGGCATATACAGTCGAACTTCATTGGCTCGAACACCTTTGGGACCTCGAAAATCTGTTCGAGACAGGGGTAGTTCGAGCCACTGAGGTTACTGTCAGGAAGCATAAAGAGATACTTTTACACATCTTTTCGGTGTTCGATAATGAATATGTATGCCGTGACTCATTTGAATCGCCTCATCGATGCGATTCTAATGAGTACACACAGCATACATTTGCAAGATAAAAGGCTAAAATCTCCTTAATTATCCCCCACTGTTTCTTATGTTGAGGATTTCGCTAGGGGCTCAAGAACGGGTTCGACTCATCCATGGTAAACGAGCCATCGGTGTTCGAGCCATTGAAGTTCTACTGTATAGGGTTAAATGAGCCGAGTCATGAAAAAAAAAAACAACAAAACACTCTACATTGAAATCAAAGATGCGGATCAGCATGTGCATCCGCGCCATCTGACCACTACGTAAGTGTCCGATGCCCCCAGTTTTGAAAAATTTCGGGGGGGGGGGGGGGGGGGGGGTGGAGAGGGCATATTGCTTCTGACTTGTCCGCTCGTTCGTTCGTTCGTCGTTCGTCACGCTTTCTTGTGCATAGCATAACTTAACCCTGTCCTGCTGAGCCCGGATATGCCTTATTTTCCAAACAATGAACATTGTTTGCCATTCAGATTGTGAATTTGTTGCAATAATTTGCATGAAGAAATCTGATTGGTTGATTATCGGTAGTGGGTGTGGCAGATTAAAATATTCAGAAGGAAAAGGGTTAAGAACGGTGTATGCTATTGTTTTGAAATTTCATATACGGATCCTCACGAATTATCTCCCCTTTTTAGTTATTTCCCTTTTGATTAAATAACAGAGAAATTTCATTAGCAATATATCTGAAAAAAAATAGTATTTTAGCTAAAGCCTTGATATTTGGTATACTGATTGGGAATGAGGAGATCACCTGATTAAATTGTTAACCAGTATATTGAAATTTTATTGGAGTTCTGGTCCTTTGCAATTTCTAGCCATTTAACACTTGTCCGGCTGAACATTTTAATCTGCCACACGTACAACAGATTATCAACCAATCAGAGTACTTGATGCAAATTATTGCAACAAATTCACAATCTGAATGACAATGCAGATCCTGATCAGATGGCTGAAGCCATCTGATCTTGATCTACATTGTTTGAAACCCGGTCCAGCAGGACAAGGGTTAATCGTGTTGCTTTCTTGTGGATAGCATAACGTTAGAACCATGTATGCTAGTGTTTTGAAATTTCATGCATGGATTCCTCATGAAAAAATAGTGGACCTGTATTTTTTTTCTTATCCAAATTATCTCCCCTTTACGAGTTATTTTCCTTTTAATTAAATAACATTGTAATCTCGTTAGGAAAATATCTTGAAAAAAGTATATGTGCCAGATATTTGGTATACTGATCATGTGGGACTGAAGAAGAGATCACCTGTTTAAATGTCCAACCAATTTAATGAAATTTAGTTGGAGTTATGGTCCTTTGCAATTTCTCGCCATTTAATTGTGTTGCTTTCCTGTGCAAAGCATAACTTTAGAACCATGTGTGCTAGTGTTTTGAAATTTCATATCGGATTTCATTATGAAAAAAAAGTTGACCTGTATTTTTTTCTAATCCGAATTATCTCCCTTGTTCGAGTTATTTCCACTTGAATTAAATGAGATTGAAATCTCGTTGGCAAGGTATCTACAAAACATTTGAGCTGGAGCCTTGATATTTGGTATACTGGGTGGAACTGAGGAGGAGAGCACCTGTTTAAATTTTCAACCAATGGGCTTTTGTTGGAGTTATGGCCCTTTGCAATTTCTGGCCATTTAATTGTGTTGCTTACTTGTGCATAGCATAATTTTAGAGCCATGTATGGTTGTGTGTTGAAATTTCATATATGAAGTCCATTGCTCTTGAAAAAAAAAATAGTTGACCCGTACTTTTTTCATATCTGAATTACGCCCCCTTTTCGTGTTATTTTTTCTTAGCATTAAATAACATAGAAATCTCGTTAGCTGGAGCCGAGCGATGGTCTCCTGATTCACCGGCAACGGAGAATGGGGGTACCACCGAGCGGCTACGGTGTAGTACCAGAATGGATTCGTTCCCTTGGACCCCACCAGCTGACGACCCGCGACACGGGGAGACTGGAAAACAACAACGTTAGCAAAATATCTGAAAATGTATTTGAGCTAGAGCCTTGATATTTTGTTTACTGATTGGGACTGAGGAGGAGATCACCCGATTAAATTTTTAACCAATTTGTAATGGTATTTTGTTGGAGTTATGGCCCTTCTTAATTTCTGGCCCTTTAATTGTGTTGCTTTCTTGTGCATAGCATAACTTTAGAACCGCGCAAGCTAGTGTTTTGAAAATTCATACATGGATTACTCAAGAAAAAGTAGTGGACACATATATTTTTTCTTATCCAAATTAGCTCTCCTTTTCAAGTTATTTCCCTTTTAATAAATAATATTGAAATCTCGTTAGCATATCTGAAAAAAAAAAGATTGTAGCTAGAGCCTTGATGTTTGGTATACTGATTGGGACTGAGGAGGAGATCAACTGATTAAATTTTCAACAGTTTGATAGAATTTTGTTGGAGTCATGACCCTTTGCAATTTCTGGCCATTTAACAGTGTTGCTTTCTTTCGCATAGCATAACTTTAGAACCATGTATGCTTGTGCTTTAACATTTCACATTTGAAATTCTCATGAAAATATAAATGACCCGTTTTTTTCTTATCCAAATTATCTCCCATTTCCGAGTTATTTTCCTTTTACTGAAATAGCATTGAAATCTTGTTAGCAATTCAATGAAATTTTCTTTGGAGTTATGGCCCTTTGCAATTTCTGGCCATTTAATTCTGTTGCTTTCTTGTGCATAGCATAACTTTAGAACCATGAATGCTAGTGCTTTAAAATTTCACATATGGAATTCTCATGAAAATATAAATGACCCGTATTTTTTCTTATCCAAATTATCTCCCATTTTCGAGTTATTGTCCTTTTAATGCCTTAGAGTTAGAGTTTTGAAATTTAATATATGGATTCCTTATGTAAAACAGTTGACCCGTAGTTTTTCTAATCCAGATTAACTCCCGTTTTTTAGTTATTCCCCTTTTAATAAAATAACATTGAAATCTCGTTAGCAAGATATCTGAAAAGGTATTTGAGCTAGAGCCTTGATATTTGGTGTACAGATTGGGACTGAGGAGCAGATCACAATTAAATTTTCTACCAAGTTAATGAAATTTTATTGGAGTTATGGCCCTTTGCAATTTCTGACATTTAATTGTGTTGCTTTCTTGTAAGCGAGATATTTCGAAAACTGTTTAAGCTGTTGCAGTGAAACTTAACGAGCTGACAAGGACTGACGAGTGGATGACCCTTTAAGTATTTGAGAAAATTCTGAAATTTTTTCTTTAGTTATGACCCTTTGAAAATTTTGCACCACGAAAACACCTATACAATTT